>CATQJL010000223.1:55324936-55370440 GCA_958299035.1 Cylicocyclus nassatus | reverse complement strand
TAGATTCTTTACAAGATAATTTATCAACAATTTATCTCTTTGCATAAAAAACAGCGCTGGAGTCATGATTTATGGAATATGCATCTTGACGCAGTAAGTAAGTTTACCAAGATCAAAAAACTCCTAAGTGCACGAAAAATGTAAACAGTCATGGTCGAAGAACTGTGGCTAGAAAGCGGATGATTTTTCCGAGTTAGGTGTATACATTTAGAAAACTCAAATGAGAATATACAGAGATCCAATGTATTGTGGCTTACCGCACATAGCGACTATAAACGGCGAGAAGTTCAAATGCATGCTCAATTGAGAAAATTTGAGACAAATTGTAAAAATGCAGAAGTCATATAATATGCTAGCTATTCGAATAAGAATTGAGCACATTATGGGAAATCTCGTTTGAAATTAGCGCGGAATTCTTTTTTGACATTTCGATTTATACGGCTTGTAAATTAGGTAAAGCTTACTGAAAATTGTGGACATTGAAAATGAAAGACACCCGTGATCTTCGTCAAGAAAACGGGCGTTTGAATAACACAGGGCCTCACCACCAATTCTGTCTGCCCCCCCCCTCCTCATCCTCCTAAGAGAATTTTTTGTGAGCCATTTCTTCATATAATCATTGCTCTATTTAGAGAATATTCGACTGTCAATCCGAGGACAACATTCGATGCAAATGCCAAAGGAGTACTGCGAAACGGATAGTAGTAAGAGAATATTTATTTTTGGTGGATTTTTTACTTGCAGCACCATCCATAAATTTCGCAATTCTAAGTCTATTGTTTTGCAAGAGAAAAAATTCTTTTTCAAGAAGAAAACAAAAGAAAAGACATTCCCCATGCAGTTTTGGGCTTCCTCCAAAGAAAAACAAAAATACCATAACATGCCTTTGTATTCTTTGTGAACCTCTGCCTTTTGTTTAAATTTTCGAAACAAGTTCTGACAAAAATGTTAAAAGAAATTTCCAGCTGACGAACTGTACAAGAATTGGCGGATGGTCCACTTGGTCAGAATGGTCCCAGTGCAGATCACAGCGCTTATCACAGAAAAGAAGACGACGATGCGATAATCCACCACCTATCGGTAAGTAAGTAATAAGCAATGGTACTTGATCGTCCTCACTCGGTTTATAAATGTTGAAATGACGCAAAGGGAGGTGTTATGGGGCGACGGGCATGTTGTTTCAACGCGGACGATGACGTAAGTCGAGACGAAAGCTGCGTTGACATAGCGAGACTATCATTTTATACCGGTTATATGTTACGGTATCTGTGAGAAAGTTGGTCATCGTTGACGTGATTCTCAGATTCTATGTTTGCCACTTTGCTAACTCTAAGGAGTGTTGATCAAAGATGTGCGTCATTCTTCACGATGCTATTCTTCTTTCTATGAAATCAATTTCCACCTTGGGGTTCCAAACAGGGCTCTGCATAAGTGGCTCACCGGGCAAGCTGGATATTGTTTCGAGGTAAAAAGCAAGGGAGGTATCGTTTACGAAAACCCCAGCCCTCCCCCCTCTCCTCCCCCACGATCACTTTCTCCCTCTTATGACACCCTTTATCTTCTATAGAGGACGCAGATTGTTATTCTCCTTATCGATCCCATTTCTGCAAAAAAAAAATTCCTGTTTCAACAGGTTCGCTGGTTGAGCGCGCGATTTCAAAAACCTACCCCGAAATAAGCAAAAGCCTTGTTTACAGCGGAGAAAATGAAATGAACCCAGATTGGTGAGTAGATGGGCAATAGGGAGTTAGGACTCACAATAAGTATGAAAAATTTCAAAAAGGTTATGTGAACTGAAGACATGGCAAACTTTTCGGAGTTACTTTCCAGCCACTAGGACAGCGGTGGCTGTGAGAAAAGTCATAAATTTCCCTTCCTTCACATGATTTTTTCACATTTAAACATATCTTTGTTCTACATGAAATCCCTACAACTGGGTTTTTGAATCTTCCCAAATCCCTTCCTCCTCGCTTAGTTACGACCCTCCATAGTTTACGACGACGGCAAGCCTGCTCCTAGCGCGCAATAGTGCGCACCGGGCACAGCATGCCGCCAATTCGGAGAATACGAACTTCTTTAGTTCTTTTTCATCTATTCAGTGTTGTTTTTATTGTTCCATTATTTTTGGCTATTCTGTTTGATTTATTCTGATCGCTGATAGGCGATGTCGTATTTTGTGGCGAAGTCTATGGGGACTTGGTTTGAAGAAAAAAAGTAAGCCTCTTCATGCCGAGCCCTGGTTCCGAACAGCGCTTGCTGAGCTTCAAACATGATATATGATTGTGATAGGCAATGGATATAATGACTGCCATGTTCGCAATTCTTTTGAACATTTTCGTTTCTGCATCCCACGCCCTTCCATTGAATTCTATTCTTATTGGTCCTCTCGCAATGAAATTCGGATGCTAGCTAAACCAACACTTATAGTAGTAAAAAACGAAACGTAAATTAAGTGACTATCTCGCTTTCTTTTATTTGTTAGGCGTCAATTCACATCCGCCAGTGGCGTACCCAGGATTTCGGCTCGGGGGGGGGGGGGGACGCACCCAAAAAAATTTTTTTTGGTATGCTCCCTAAAATTTTCGCGGGCTCAGAACCCCGAAATTAAGGCTTAAATGAACTTTCAAAAAATTTTCAAAATTAATTCAATTATTTACAAGTACAGACAAGTCATTTGCACAATTTTATAACCCATATAAGTAAATTTTAAAAATTTCGCGACCCGTTCTCAGGGGGGGTCATCTTCTCCGACGGTTTCATACGGCTCTATATTGCTTCACGGCAGACCATTATGACTTGTTATACTCTAACTGAGGTAACAGTTTCACGCGAAGGTTAAGCAGCCGTACCTCTTCTGAAGGACTGAGTTCATAGAAATCGTGGAAATTAGGACTTTTTTCTCACTTCGGTAATCTTCGCGGGAGGAACCCTCCCAAGAAAACAGTAGAAGAGCCTCCAGATGAGAATGAAGGAACTGGTCAGTCGCTGCAATCGCTCTGTGATAACCAACGATAGAATATCACTTCGATCCTCACTTTCGTTTTACCTTATCAAATGCTACGTTGTCTAGGTGTTGCTCATGCTTGTTCAAAGGCAGTAGCTCGGCAAATCTCAACCTAGTCCAATTTTCGCTTACCTGGGGTTATTCAATACGTTGATTCCGAAAATCCACTTTTGAGAGCTTGAAAACGCCGAAAACGAGCGTTTTTTAATGCCCCTCCCTTTGGAATTGGACGAGTGCAGCAAGGCTGATGACGCCGAATTGCTGCAACCCAATGGTTAAGCGTTGTGGCGGGCAGCCTCCAATGGTGAGAAGGAAATTGCCAACTCGTCCGGATGCGTGTAAGATTGGCCTGCGCGTGTATCGGCAGAGAAGGCATGCTGTGCAACCGGGATTGCACTGTTTTCATACTTGGGCAATAAGGAGTCTACCGCATCAAAATTTTGATTGTTGAGTTTTGCCGATCCACTGCCTTCAAAGTTCTCCTAACGTTATGATTGGAAGCATCAACAGTTGAGACCACATAGCGTGCATTTCGATTTCCTGGGACTAAAATTGGACTTAATTTCTGAAGTTAGAAGCAAAGGGGATATCGTTTTTATAAGGTCCTAGAGGAAGCGCCAAAAAAAACGACGAACATGTCAACATTTACAAGTTGAACGTGTTCTTTCGCAAGCGCGCGAATTTCAAACTCAAGACTTAAACAAACAAATGGCTTGTTTACAGCGCACAAACAATCACATGGCTCCGGATTTGGGCTATGTGTATATAATATTACTCCAAACTATTTTATGTAAAAAGTTCCAAAAATTTATGTGTCCAAATATCCGTCCTCGAATTTGTTGGTTTCTAGACCAACACCAAACCAACTGGGTTGCTTCGGAGCATAAATATCGGAGAGTTCACATAAGTTTTGGACCTTTTTGATTTGGACGATTAGAGCGGTCAAAAATCTATCATATAGTGAAGAGAGCGAATCAAACCATTGCCTCTCCCCTTTTTTTGAGCCAAAAGTAGTGTAATTCTGCGCACTGATAGATATCGCGCTCCAATCACATGCGGTGTCCTTTGGACTACGTGGCGAAAAATGCATCGCCGGATTGTTGAGGCCACAGATTTGGTTGGCCTAGGAGGTTTTCGACATTCCGAGCACTAGGACAGTACTATACCCAATGGCAGAGCCTTTGATCGACTCGAAATTCTCTTTTTGCTTTTTTGTGTACTAGAGAACTCAAAATGCGCTTTTTTGCCTTTTCATTGTTATTTTGGTTAAATAAGGATTTCCCTGCCGATTTTTACGTCAAGTGGAACTTCGTAGGTTCTCGCGAAGTCATGGGGGACTTCGTTTCCAAAAAAGCTCCAAACCAACGCGTGCCGGGCCCTGTCCTGGGTCCGCTTGGCCCTCCTAGTATAACGCTGAAGAAGGTAACGGAACTAATGAACGAGCCGTCCTGTACTCGTGCAGTAAGTCTTTATTGAAAAAGACGACATGCTCCTTGTATTAAATTGTTTTTGGGAAAGAAACTTCATAAGAGGTGTCTATATCGAATATGTGGAGAAGTACCGCGTAGCGATGTCATAGCGTCCTCAATGCATAAAACTGTTACTTTTGAGAGCGCATTTTTTGGAGATAACTTCCGTATAACAATGTCCGCTGTTACTGAACCAAATATGATAGTAGATGTATAGCACTTGAAAGCAGCGTCTAGACAGACGCCAGAGCCTCAAGAACCTTGCCCACTTCCTCGCATGGCCAAGCCCCTTGAACGAAATCTCCTCAGCCCTTGACGTACTTTAAAATGGCAAACATCGAACACATAGCGTTTACCTGTTAATGCTTGCGTTGGACAAGAATAGCATTAGAAGCATTTGTCCGGATTCTCACAAAATAGCCCTAAAAAGGTGGTTTTTGAGGAACTCATGGTACTTTTGAGTGCCATATTTGGAATCCTCTGAAAAGGCCTAGATAATGTAAAGATATGAAAGTCTATCTGCCTGGACGCTGCCCTTAAGGAGATATAATAATGGATGTGTCTTGATTAATGTAAATTTCTTAACCTCTTATTCTCAAACACTGATTCCTTTTATGAAAACAATTTTTCCCAATTTTTCTTTTCTTAGATTTGAGTGCCCCTTCCAGTTTCTTACCTGTGCTTTCGTTTTCGCAATCACTTCACATCTCCTATCACTCTTTTGTCTCCAAATTCGTAAAAAATTCGGACTGAAATTCAAGGGCCGCACGCACTAGACTGAAAATACAAAAACCGTGCTAGGCTGAAAGTTTTGAGAGCCGCGTTGCACCTTTCAACACGTAAGGGCCGCGAACATTCCGGTGTAGTTGCCTGATTTAGAATACTTTTGCTATGCTTCGGAAATTTGCTTGGATTAATGAGAAGAACAACGTAGACAAGCCGCCGGAACCAGCGACAGCACGCGGAAGAGATATCAGACATATCAAAGAGTGGCTTTTGAAGGGCGTACCTCGTTCTAACGATAAATTGACCTTTTCCATACTAATATCCGTCTTAGCCAATCCTTGACTGTTTTTAAAATGTCTGTAAAAAACTCCAAACTTCTTCGTGGGTTTCGAGCCGGCGGTAAAGCGAACTTGCTACACTTATTGGAGTTTTTTTGGCTGCTTTTCGACGTTCTCTTTTTCTTCTGTTCTTAAGGACATTCCAATACCACTTTTTATGAGCACATTCCCAGCTCTGCCGCTAGACTGTCGAAAGCATGGCTTTCCTCTGGGACGAGCTCATGAAACGTATGGTTGTAACTAACAAGGAAAGGATCCTCAGTTGAAGTGGGGTTTTCACACGTAATGCATATCAATCTGCTGGTCTTGGGGCACAATACCAGTTCTGTGTTCCTTAGCTGCTCAATGATCTTCAGGGAAAGGTTATGAGCGACGGTTCCCCACGATGACCATTGCGGAGAACTATGGCGCAGGTGGTGAAGAGTTTGCGCTCTCCATGGGGTCAAAACTTTGCATTTTTGCAAATTGTATCCTATAAATCCGCAGACGATTTTCAACGAGGGTCTGCTTGCTCGAAAACCGTCTGCAAATTCATAAAATACAACTTGCAAAATTGCAAAGTTTGGCCCGATGGGAAACGCAAACTCTTCACCATTTGCGCTAGTCTCCTCAGCTATCCACCCGCCTATCCGCCCAGACCTGTACATGCCTGACGCCCCAGACTTATGAAGTGCAGTGCTCATCGTGGGTACCCGTAGCTCATAACTTTTCACAGAAGGCCACTGAGCAGCTAAGGAACACGGATCTGGTATCAATGCTCCAAGACGAGCAGAATGATATGTATCATGTGTGGAAACCCCACTTCGACTGATGGTCCATCCCTTGTAAGAATGTACCCATTCGTTTCATTTCTCAAACGCTGAACAACATCAGTGGAAAGGAAAGGAAAGATTGGAAAGCTGGAAAGCCTAGATTTGGGTTCCTTATGGCGAGAAGGCTCCAAAAAGGCGAAAATCTGAAAAAAGAAATTGCCAAGACACTGCCTTGAATCATCCGTTGCCGAAGTAAAGGCCACTCGAGCGAAGGTAAAAATCCTTGGATTGGTCGCGATCCTAGCCGCAGTGGACATGAAGTCACTCATCCATATTACTTTCTTCTTTCAGGGTTAGCCTTTACCCCTTTTGAAACTATCGATTTGACATGCAAAAATGAAGGTAGTTGTTTGACTTACGTTTGCATGAATCTTACTAACCGGGATTTCGCTCCAAAATCTGCCCAACTTTTACCTTACTTTGATCTGACCTCCGTAGATCTCAAGTGGCAGTGAGATGCCCGCGTGTCTTTTAACACTCTGTCGTATGGGAGAGAGAGCAATGTCGGAATGAAATGTAAACGCTGCTCAAAATTCTTTCATCTCGGATTACAATACTCAAAAAGCACTAGAAAATTTAGGACGAGAAGATTGTTTTGACTGCCGACATTTATCCACTTCGCAAAAATTAGACTTCACTCCGTATCACTATCCATCGCTCTTTCACCATATCAATGCAGCGCAAAGACAAGCCAATATTACGTTGAAATAAGCCAAACCACAACAACCTCTTATCACAAGAAAAATTTGGTCAGAAAACAACAGGTGGCTTGTGGCTCCGTCCTGATAAGCAGAAATTTGGGTATAAAGGATTTTACAGGGTCGATTGTTGTCGCCTTTCTCTGAGACCGAGAATTAGTATAAACCTTGCGAGAACACTTCTCATGAAAAGTTTTGAAAAAATTCACAGCATTCTTCGGCATTTCTAAAAGTAAGTTTTCCTCAGGTACTTTCTGGGTACCTCGCGAGATGGATACGAGTATGGATGACGCGGCATATTTCATTCGAGGCATACCCCCTCCTTCTCCCGAAGTCAACAGATCCCAAGAATGAGGACATTGACCTTAGGCTCGTCCAGAGTTGCATCGGCCAGCGCCATCTCAATCAATACTAGGCGCGTTGTAAGCACTAGCACGGCGCTAGCACGGCGCTGGCACAAAGGGTGGACTAAATTTGCCGAAGCGATAGATAAAATTTCAGGCTCAAATATTCTAGATCCGAATCATATATGCCTGATATTAATCAATAATTCCGGGATATTTGACATCCTCAGTTCCCCTCTTACTTATGTGATCAATTATTTATTCGGAAATTGTAAAAAAAAAGATGCGTGTTCCAATAAGGGAAAAAATACGTAAACGTAAATTGCTTCCTCACCTCGAAAATTTTCCATAAACAAGTGAACTGAAGTTCAGAGAAAATATTCAAAAGGAATATCAGACGCTGTGCCCCCAAGTTCAGAGCGCATCAAGCCTGATTTGTATTTCACAAGCTAACAATAATCTCAACGTGATAACAACAATCTCAACGTATTCAATTCCTTCTTCCTCTTCCTCATCAATGATTCACTTTTCCTGCCAATATGAGAAAAGATATCTTTGCACAGGAAAGAAACGGTGTTACCGTGATGTATGATCTCTCTCTACCTAAGCAAATTTCTATGTAAATTTACAATTCGAAGTCATGATTCACTGATAATACTATCAATATATTGCTCTTCCCAACCCTCTTTTCTGCCTCCATCAACTCAGAATAGCTTTGGGATGGCCAAGACTCCATGTGTTTGAGGACAAGCTTTTCAGTTATTGACTAGCATTCTCATCATACTGCACAGAAACAGCTGCCTTGACTTTTTTCAGCTTGTCACATTTCCGCATTAAGAACAATCGATTGTCAAATTCAAGCATCTGTCACGACCTAGTCGACGGGCTAAGAACAAGCTCCAGCGAATAATCCTTTTTTTACACAATTAGTAATCTTTCCAAGGTGCACAATGCGAGGGAGAGCACGTGCAATCAAGACGATGTGATGGAAGCAAAGTGCAGCATGGAACAACCAGTGCTACTAGAAAACAACTTCCGGAATTCATCTGGGGTTCATGGAGCGACTGGAATGAGTGGGGAGTCTGTTCATGTCCAGAAAATCAGAGGCGCAGGTGAGCATCTCCTGATTTTATGAAGGAAAAAATGTGAATGATGACATTTACTGCCACTAAGCAAAAGTTCACTCTGTCTCTGATTCTCTCTTAGATTTACTGCGATTTTTTTTGTAACTCTTGGACCAAGTGAATGTGCTGAGTAAAATTGTGTTTCATGGCTTCAAGGCCTTACCTTTTACTGTAGTGAAACTACTGAGTGGGCGTGGCGGCGAATGCCAGTCATTCCCCGACATTGGGCTGTCAGCCACGCGCTTTCATCCAACCACAGCGATTGACTTATGGAACCCACACTCCAGAACTGATGGGAGGGCCGCTCAAGCCACGCCCAATCGGCATTTAAAACGACGAAAGAACCACTTTTAACATTCCTGACAATGAGTTGAGTAGCACAGAGTAGAACCCGGAAAATTCAAAATGGTTCAAAAAATGCCCAAAGTCTTGATGCCAGTGTTTGATCATCTAGAATCCGCCACTGCATTGGATGGGAGTGTTCTGGCTGCAGTTTTGAGATCGGCGAATGTGAAAGACGTTGTGCCATAGGGCGATGGTGGGGTGATTGGAGCGAATGGTCAAGCGGTTTGTTTCTTCATTCTAGCAGCTTTGACGACTGATATTATACTGTTCTTACGTTGCTGACAACATTCGTGCGAAAAAACTGACCAGGGTCGCAAAACAGGAAAACATTCGCTCCAAGTCCAGTTTCTACGCGTAAATGTTGTCCTCACCGCAAGCGCACTATATTGATCGTGAAGTGTATGAAACTGTACTAAATTTGATGCGATTTTCATTCGAATAATGCAAATTTTCCCATCCGATTAGGAATATCTAAAATTCGCTATCGCTCTTGGTGTTCGCTGGGCATTGATGGAAAATCCCTCATCACGTCGGTTGTCAACGAAACACACTTATCTACAGCTGAGGGTGAGTTATTACAACGATCGAAAATTACACTCTGGTGCCACCTGCACTCATGACTCATTGTTTTATGCACTTTTTACAGTGCTGCAGGGGGAGGGGATTACAAGACCACAAAATCGCTCGAATTTTGTGATCAGAGTACGAAGATCCAAATCAGATTGCAGGTGTCCATAATCTTATTGAAACAGCAAATTCTGGACTTTCTTCTTGTGAAAATACAATCGCTAACTTTGCAATATTTGCAGTTCTCTTCCTGGATCAAAGTGCAAAGATAATAATGATATTCCAGACTCCCAAAAAAATTGTTTGCACATTCCAGAATCTGTCTGGAGCGACTGGGAACTTCGTCATGGGGTCGCTTTTCGTTACCGAATTCCATCAAACTTCCCGCTCAACGCCTCCATCGACATCCAGCATCAACTGATCTCTTACAATTCGCCAACGCGTGTGTCGTTAACGTTCTGTGTGTACCTGAGCATTGCCGCTATGATAACGGGTTTTATAGCTCAATCTAGTGTTTCATGGATGTTTTCTTCATGCAGAGAGAGAAAATATAGATACTGAAGTTCTGGCCCATTGCACAAGAACTTCACACATTTATCGGTCACATTTCTATCAAATTACTTCTTTTTTTCTTAACAGTCATTTCAATGACGGAAAGGTCAGAAATATTTGGGTAGAATTATTTGGTAGACTGTTAGTGACTAGTGTTTATCGTAAGTTCCCAATCACATGCAGCTTCCTCCTAGCCACCTACGTCTACAACAAAAAAGGAGGCTAGAAATTTTCCTTTTTGAGAAGAAAATTTTCAAAAGGCACGGAATCTTTCGCGGTAGAAACTCCCAAGGAAGTTCAAAGTATGGTATGATGGGTCTGAATGCATAAGTATCACTTGCGCGTAAAATACAGCCTTAAGGTCCAAGATATGAAACGTGTGCTTAATAACCATTTTTCACGCGCAAGTATTGTCGACACCGCAAAAGCACTATATGATCACCCAGTTTTCTAGACTATATATTGTCAAATGCTTCATACGTCTTTGAATGTATGGTATTTTGATATAATAAGGAAAAGCCACCTAACTTAGCTCGGCCTTTGGTAAAAGGCATATATATTTTGAATCAACTTCAAACGCTGATTCCAAATATGCTACTCCTAGCTGCCACGCACCATTCCAAAGCGAGTTATGGGCTTTTTCCTACGCAGATCTGGCATACTACTGAACATGAGAAGACTGCCTGTAAATACAAATCTGCAAGAAAAAGGTGCTGAGGCATTGAAATAGAACAAATCCAATCTTTCCTCGCTAAAAAAAGCTTAACGCAGGTGTATCAGCACTTAAATGATGATGACGTGACGTCTGTGAGTCGATGAGCATGCCGGTTTTGCGCAGGAAAAAGCCTAACTCGCTTCGGAATGGTGCGTGGAAGCTAGGAATAGCATATTTGGCATCAGCGTTTGAAGCTGATTCAGACTGTACATGTCCCTTGCCAGCCGAGCTAAGTTACTTAGCTTCCCTTGTAAGATGAAGCGTACGAGAATCGTACAAAGATCCTAAGCTGCCTCACAAAATCTGTCATGCTCTGCGGAGAGCAGCATCCTGCAAGAATAAATCTAGAATGGATTGGTGCAAGAATATTGAATGTGCCCCGACACAGAGTCATCATCATCTCTCTTTGATTTATCTACTAGTACCTTCAATATATTTAAAACCAGTCGGCGCACAACGGAGACGTTAATCAGATTCATGATATATACAAAAAAGTAAAGATACAGGTGCACCGATATAAATCATCACTTATGCCGATTTACTTCATCCCAGTCCATTGTCATCATGATTGTGTCAGCAGTTCTAAAAGAAATTTTTTATGAGAATTGTTGAACACCACTCGCTCAAGTTTGCTGCAGGAATGGTCTGGACTCAACCACTAAAAAAGCAAGTTTTCACGCCACCCCTCCCCTCTAAATTTCCCATTCCTTCTCGTCCCCCCCCCTCCCGCCTCGCGCCCCAAAAATCTTTATATTTCTTCTTCATAACATTAGCTGTCGTCGACTTTAAAGCTCCTTTTCGGAGTAGCCCTATATGGGTTCATAATGCAAGTCAACTGAATTTATTCGCAAAGATTAATTTTTTGAAAATTCTGTAGGTTCCAGGTGGCTTTCAAAAGATCAGGTGCTGGCAAAAAAAATCCAAAAGCATGCCAAAAACTCTATAAATTCATGGCTACCTGAGCACTGCGCTATCCATAACTCCAATGGGTGTTTTGAGTTGGTCAACGATGAAATGGCTTCCGTCTCCCTTCATGGCTACCAACACACCTGTTACGCTAGTTTTTTCTTGCATCGACACGGTCACCTGAATGAGCCGATTGAGACGAAACCCGAAACAACTTTCTTGATTTTTTTTTGATGGAGCAATTGCAGCAGTCACGCGAATGAGGGGCACTGGATTGTATAATTGTATTTACCAGAAACGCCAGCTTTACAATTGAGACTAAAACCTATGATAGCATTGTTGATGCGTCGGTTTGGTTAACAGCAGATATGAACGAATTGTATCAGCATTAATTATTTGATGTGATAAAACCAGAAGCTTCCTTATCAGCTCTTGAGACACAGTGAACCGTATTCGAAATGTCGAATTTCAGGAAAAAAGTCACCTATATCCCTTCCACGTCCTTTAATAACACCTCTTTCCAACTTTTTAGTTATGCAAATTCGACGACTGACATGGTGCCGCTCTAGTGCATATAACAATGCACAAAAAATATCGGCAAAAAGCAACACACTCGACATTTGCGCCGCATGGTCATTTTCACGCAAAAATGTTGCTAGCGATGCAAGATTTTAGATGTCAAGTCAACTGTACAGGAACAAGTTATCAGCAATCTAGAAAACGCGCACATTCATGCAAAAGATGAAATGCATTTCTTTTCTTTGCAGTAAATCAATGGCATAAAGACATTATTCCATCAACTGCCAATTTTCCCAATGTTCTGGTACTGTACGACATCTATCAACTTTGTAGATGTGCATAGAATAAAACAAAACCTCGTGACGTTTTCGGGCTGAGAAGAGATGGGATGTCTTTCGGCTACGATCTAGCAGCCAGAACTCAATGGATGCATCCCGCATTAATCGATCGAAGTTCAGATGGTGCTAGCACGACTCTAGCACGGTGCTGGAACGGCAGTGGAAAACGCAACTTTGGACACGATGCGATTGGGAAAGCTTTATTAGAATAGACGCTACTGCAATCTACGTTCCTCTCGTTATCGCCACTTCTGCCTGCTATTTTTCTACATCGCACAAAGGAACCATATCACAAATTTCTTATTTTGACATTAGTCATCTGTGACGTGTCTTCGTTTCACCATCGACAGAAAACAACGAAACATGTGATAACATTTCCTTCAACAAAGGCCGAAGAATGTCAAAACTTCTGTCCCATGCATGCATTGGAGGGAATCAAAGAGACATCTTCTGGCAGATTTACGCACTAGTAACACGAACGCCCGATAGTGTTTGTTGCACAAGAATTGCAGCACTTCGCAATAAAACTCTCGCAGGCAAGTGCAATGACAGAAACCTACTCGAAAAACAATTGGAAAAAGGGCACATTTTGCTACTCCTGCTGCACAACATGCACGAGAGCGATAGTGTTTTCGGTAATTTACGACTCAGACTGCGTGATAACTTCCATTCTTCGGTCAAGGAATTTAGGCATCAACGTTTTTGCTAGAACTACCTGCACGTGGCGTTTCTTCCATTCTGCAAGTGAAAATTCAAATAGTAAATTACATTAGAAGATGGATACTATCGAAAGAGTTATAAAACAAAATTATCGACGAGTCATTGTTTGATCCTGCCCAACGAACGCGCTACTTGAAATCAACCCGCAAGGCTCACAACGCGCAAAGCGTGCGACTAACAGTGACAAGAGAAAAAAAAAGCAAGTAAGGAGACTTCGAATCATTGTAAACCAGTTTTCGATGCATTTACAAATCGTCATGACCCTCGTTCTTACTGCAAAAAGCATACCGCTTCCCTACTGCGCAAGCAGTTTAGCGAGGCGCTCCAGATCCAAATCGTAAATGGATTTACATAACACACAGTCGATGTACACACCTTTATCTTTGCATACGCTCGCATCATATACTTAGAGCCTGCTGTACTAAAATTAGAATAAGATGTAAGTGCTTATCATCTAGAAGTGTATTCTCGTGAATTCTTTTTCTTCCAGAATATGATAAATCAAATTTTAGGCAGGCAATACGGTGGAACTCCGTCAAAGTATCGACACAATGGTCTCATTTGTTATAGTGTTAGGTTATTTGTGCGTTCTTTGCACCTCCTCTAACTTCTTTGTATTGCAATTAATCAAAAAACTAACATTACACCCAGCTGCGTTCCCCATGAACCGCAGGTATCGTTCTCTGGCTTCGGCCACTTGCTCACAGTTTTCATTCGCAGATGTCATCGTATAAAGCTAAATTTTTCGCTACGAATTCATTATTCCGTTTGGAGACGAAAAATCGAATAGTAAATTTGGTTATCAGTAACCTAAGAAAGTTGTGCACGATGATATTTAAAATCTTTAATACTATTTTACAACTGTGAAAGGTAACGCAACATATAACAAAGCATAATCTTAGAAACTACTCACTAACTAGTGATACATTATTGTTTCAAGCTAAAAAGTATTGTGGAGATGCGCACAACGTCCGGCTGGGATATAGGGTGAGATGAATTAGTAGGCGTGTTTCGCGACGAAAAGAGATTCAGCGGCGGCTCCGGCAGCGTCCTCTCCTTCGTACTTTCCAAGCGCAGCCATTCCATTGGCCTAGATTACAAAATTAATGATTTCAACAGAGAAAGCAACTACCGAAAATCGAATGAAAGCGAAAAAAGTAAGAAGCAGCTAAAAAAGAGGCAGCTCAACTTTTTGGAAGGGTACTTACCTGAGCTCTATGAAGGAACACTTTCTGGGCTGCTTCAATGTTCTCGTCCTTTCCTTGCCATGCCTTCAACACGGAAGCTTGCAAAGCGCGTCCGTATGAGAAGGTGAGTTTCCATGGCTTCAGCAAGTTCACCTAAATAAAGATCAGAATCAAGAATCAATTCTGAAAGTGCATTTAGCGGTCAAAACCATTCACTGACTTTGTTAATAGCGTTGAGATTAGAGGTAGCATCAATTTCTGATTGACCACCAGAGAGGAAAGTAATTCCGGGAACAGCAGCTGGGACAGTACGGCGGAGAGCGGTGACAGTGGCCAAGCCAACTTCTTCGGGGGTTGCCTTGAAGAAAACATTTGGGAAAATAAAAAGGCCAAATCCAAAATCAGGTTACCTTCTTGGGGCAGCTTTGCCCTGGAGTGACCATGTTGGGCTTGAGAAGAGTTCCTTCCAAGTATACATGATGGTCAGCAAGTGCTTTGTAAACGAAAGCAAGCACTTGTTCCGTGACCTGGAACGAAACGGGCCATCACGTCTGACTGGCTGCATTGTAGCACCCATCCTCCCCGAGTGGAAATGAAATGCATATTACCTTTTGTGCTCTGTCGATATCGTGGTCTCCATCGCACAAAACCTCTGGCTCGACAATTGGGACGAGTCCATTGGCTTGGCAGATGGTAGCGTATCTGAAGATTACACTTCAACAAGTGTCAAAATTTAGAAAAACTCCAAACTTGCCTGGCTAGAACGTTGGCATTCTCAAGCATACCAAGGTGAGATGGGGTGTGAGGTCCAATGTTTAACACACAACGCCATTTGGCAAAGCCACATCCTCCCTAAATCAAAGGTTGAGTATCGAATAAAACGCAAAAGCTGGACTGACTCATACCTTCTTGAAATGAGCAGCTCTTTGGGCGAGGTTGTCCAGACCTTGGGTAGTCGTCTCACCGATCGTTCCAGCAAGCGGGACAACTCCGAGATCAACCTTGATGCCGGGGATCACACCAGCCTTCTTCAGGATCTCCACGAATCGTACACCATCAGTGCTCGACTAAAAATAATGCCGTTAATGCGTTCTCGAGCACACCCCTGAACAACAGTTATTGGTCCACTCCCCCCCCCCTTGTCGAAAAACTCGCTAGCTACAATTTGGCACGAAACTGTTACGATCCTACAATTGCCAATGTTTGCTCGGATAACAAATTTTGTGGCAGCGTCGCATCCAATCGATGCCGAGCAAAAAACAGAAAGGGCAGATGTACTATCGACATATACAGGTACACAAACATGGAAACAATTAGGATAGCGAATGCCCTTAATTTGACAACACTTGTTTCGACATCACTGCACACTTTGATCGAGCGTACAGTGGGCTTTTTTGGCTATGTTCTAGATACAAAAATACTATATAAACATTTGATTTTGACTGGGACGCACTTTGCCTACGTTACAAGCTGTCACAGATTCATTTTAATCCAGTGGCAAAGACTATGCGCGTAATTAGCATTCCACTAGACCAAGCTAATGATTCGCTATTAGAAAGCTTTTTCACTCTAGAAGTACATGCGAATTGAAAAAGTATGTCCTGGCCTTAAAGATAAAAGAATGAACAACACACTATGACGGGTCAAATAGGAGTGTAAAAGGACTTTGCGGTGCTAGAAGAACTTTAACTAGCAACATAAAAAGCAGTACTTGTTTTATGCAGAATTGCACCCTGAGTTTTTGCTTCACACAAAGAAAAATCATCTACTTTCTGGGAAGGAATTCCACACATTCGCAAAACACTCTCAAGATCGCATTTGCCTGATTTCGGCTTTCAACACTTTCTTGATGTCTTCAAAAACTCGTGTACTAATTAAAACGCTGCAGGAAATACTGTTATCGTAGTCACGTGTGTTCCACTCCACATTCCGCACGTAGCTTGTGCAAAAGTTGTTTACGCATAATATCTCTTATCGCTCATGCGACAACAAAACTGCCACGATGAGCGCAAAAACCATTTACAAAAAACAAGACCACTTCTCCAAAAACATAAGCATGCAAAAAAAGCGAGATAACAAACCTGGTTGAAAGTCTCTTCGAAAAGAATTGCTCCAGAGATGTGCTCTCCAATGTTGGGAGTGGTGAACAACAGCTGCCTACAAATAAAAGCGATGAGTGATTGACTATTGGAGCGTAACGAAAGTGTCAACAAGCAGCCAATTACCTGTATTTTTGCCTGTTAGTTTCATTATTCTCTAGATTCACGGCAGCGAGTCTCTTTCCGATAGTACCTGGAAGATTAATGTCACGTTATGCAAGAAAAAATTTGTTTTCAAAGCCAAGATTAGAGAGATTTTCACACTGTGCAAAATCGCTGTTTTCAAAGATGATCAAAAAAACTTATCTTGACACGTTTACTGCCAACAAAAAAATTGCTTATTTCGTAAACAATTCATAAATGCATTCTATCAGCAATAAATACCACATCAATTTGGATTAGTACATTTCTCATCAATCATAAACCAGTCCCCAACATTCAATTCCGCATAATATCTATGACCTTACAATCTTATCTATTTTCAAAGAATAGGCACGACCTTGATTTGCGAGTTGTTTCCACGTGGTGTCTATTGATAACAATCGCTGACCCAAGTACCACGCAATCATAAATGATTGCAAAAAATGACTAGGCTTTCGTGGGAAATCATTGCAATAAAATTAATGTTGAAGCTAATGTTGGATTCCAGAGCCGTATTCCCACTTCAAAAAATTAGCTCATGTATGAAGTTGGCGAAAAAAGCTGTGGCTATACTAGGCGATGAATTCGAGCCAACTGGTGCAACTGCACCACACTTTATTTTGTCGTATATGACCCTGAAAGTTTTAACACCAAACAAACGCTACCGAATTAGTCAGAAACTAGCAAAATGCTACCAAACCAATTGCAAAATCGCCGTGTACTACATCTATACACCTTTATATCCAAAATGTACCTTCTCAAGAGTGGTGCAATTATACCGGAGGGCAAGCAACGTAAATCCCGTAACTCAAAACTATACCATTTTTTCATTGGCATCGGGTAATGTATCGGCCCCGACCCCCACCCCCCTGTTTTTGGCGGAGGAGACGTTTTGCACGAGGAGTTCTTTGGGGTCCAAAAAATTGTGTTTGTCGCCTAACGCCCTACACCCAATTGTACCCATATTTCCAAATTCTGGCATTAGAGCGCTATATGTTGTTCACTTCCTCTCTATTGACAAACACACAGATGCTACGAAATCATCTAATCTACAGAAAAGTCGCTCTCAGAATAGGAATGGGAAGTGCGAAAATTCATACTATGCAACTGACATACGATGACATCTGATAAGAGTTGCAAATGCGAATTGAAAACAGAAAAACGTCCTCAGACATAAGAAGGATTTGAGTCAAAGATAAGTCCTTGCACTTTGCAGTTTTTCTTATAGAAATTGGTCCGCCGACAGCAAGAAGTGATCTTCGTGCTTTAGTTCCGCATCTAACGAAGCAAGAAAGAAGCGGAACCCAGGATAACCTATCGAACCACTCGACTGCCGATTTGATGTGGCAGCCGCGAGCCGATGTGGCTCCGTGCATTCCCGACTTTTCGGCACTTGTCCACAAAAAAACTAACAGGCGGCATTGGAGCTTAGACAAGATAGATGCTCTGTTAGCAGGAAATCCGATGTAAGCAGAAAGTAAATAGTGAGAAGCGCTTGTTTACTTAACATTCTTTGTAGTTCCCGAATGACAAGATTTCAATACTAATGCGGAAGCGACGAGAATCAAGATTATACGCTAGGAGTTCACCTGAGGAAAAAAAACTCGTTTTCTCCAAGTATTCATCCAGCTGGCTTCGATGTGAGTTTTTAGAGGGACTGTAGATCCGCCCTTAGCTGGGGATCCCCCGATTGGAGCACAGATCTTGTTTGGAGCGCCATCTCTTACCGCTTGTTTTTAACAGCATCTTGACAAGCAGGATTTGTTTTCAGTTCTTTGTAACTTTCATTTGCGAATCCTCACTACTGTGAATGATGTTTTGTATCCTAAGCACTTCATTAGGTACGCTCCAGAATGCTGTAGGCTATGAACAGTGGAGACACAGTCTGCCTAGTTCAAACAAAAATTCAATATCACGAATTTTGCCGAAAGTTCTCTTTCGGGGTTTATTTGACATGCAGATTAGGAAATGATATTCATTTCGCATGGTATGGCCTTTGCCGTGTAGGTGAGGGTCTCAGATCACGCTGGAACTTTGCACGGGGGGTTATTCGGCATACTATCACGAATACCATGTGCATTCTTTGAGATAGGTCGCTGTAACTTTGCCCAAAGAGTTATGCAGATCACGGATAAAAAATTCTCGTCATGGTAGCGCCTTAAATTAATAGTGGGAATGCGACTTGGGGATGTAGTCGCAGACTGGTGTGGAAATTCGCCTAGAGCGACTAGTCGCGACCTTGAGATTTGAAGAAAGAGTTGCCTTTTTGCTCTTGAAGACCCGTTAGCAAAGTTACAGCAAATATGCGGCGACCGGTCGAATCGTATGGAACTTTGTGAAGGGGGGTTGTCTGACCCTCTGATCACATATATTGCGCTCATCTCGCATAATACGGCTTTGTGGATTTTTGAGATCTAAAGGTCTAACAAGGGAAGGATACTTGGTCGAAATGGCGTCTATATAAAATGTACACTATCTTATAAAGCATGCAATGCTGATTACAAATCTGCTTTCCTTATCTGCAAAGCGTATCTGGGAGGAGAGTTACGGCTCCTAAATTGCAGAGTCGTTTGCACCAGCGGTCGCGCGACCGCGTCGCGCCCGGGCATCAATGGCGCCGCCTCGATTGATGGCGCCGGCGCCGGCAAAATGGTCGCGCGACCGCTGGTGCAAACGACTCTGCAATTTAGGAGCCCTATGAAATTTTCGATACAAAAATCCGAAAGCGAGGCTATAAGCATTCAGAACCTTGATCCGTGAGGTCAGATAGGGCCATAATTACTACCAGGGCTTTTATGCAATAAATGCCTCCAATCTA
This sequence comes from Cylicocyclus nassatus, assembly GCA_958299035.1. Lineage (NCBI taxonomy): Eukaryota > Metazoa > Nematoda > Chromadorea > Rhabditida > Strongylidae > Cylicocyclus > Cylicocyclus nassatus. Next base: position 55,351,018 of record CATQJL010000223.1, on the reverse strand, counting down.
ACAAACCCATGTCAGTCATTACTCCTTTTAAGTGCCGAAACTAACTCAAGCCTGTTTTTTACCTTGGTCAAATCATTAAATTTTTACCTCAAAAGATTTACTGAAGTAGCCTCCCAAAAGCGCTTTGCAGGTAAGGAAAGCACAATTGTAATCAGCGTTTTATGCTCTATAAGATAGTATACATTTCAATGGAAACGCCACTTCGACCAAGTACCCTTACCTTGTAGGAACCAAAAAAGGGGTCTATGTGCCTATACGCTTTATCATGACCAAATTGCAGCCAAGTACGTGACTGCCCTCACCTCCACACCGTAACTTCATCAGGCTTGCTGTGCGAATAGTGCACGATTTTTGCGATCAGCGTGTCGAATGCACTCTGGACGAAGTTCCAGAAAAATCTAGGATTTCGAACTTATGCGTATATACGCCGTAATAAGGTGCTAGCGTGACAGATGAATATGTTATTTGTGAGAAACATGCTAGATAACCTCCCCCCCCCCACACACACAAGGTTTCAGTGAATTCGGAGATTTTCATTAGGGGTCGGCTGGAATAGTAGTAAAAAATCTATCATGCGAAATGAACGCGATTTATGTGATTAGCGCGTCAGATACCCCCTCATGCCCAGAGTTCCAGGCAGATCTTCGCTTTCTGCCCGTACACCCAGTGTAACTCCGCGAGAAGGTATCAAAACTTAGAAAAGTAGGGTATCCGTAATCACGTATTGAGAAATTCTTTGACAAAGTTCTCAGCAAATTTGTAACGTTTTGCGTACTGGATTGCTGGAAGTGGACTGATCAAATCGCATGTGTACTGGGGAAAGCTCGTATCACAAAATGTCGGATATTCCTTCCAGCAAAGATTCGCAGTGCTGTACCGCTGATTTTCCCATCGCTAGCTCGGGCACAAGCGTATTCAAGGCATACTAATGCTAGGTAACGAACGTGCTGAATCAAATTTCAACGATCTTCACGGCTTTCAGCCGAACAAGGCCGTTCGATGACGCCATTCTGAAGAGTAGTTAGCTCAGCGTTCAGAATGGCTTCGCTTCCAAGGCGGATCAATCGAAGTGTAAAGTCGCCGCATTTGCCAATACTGGTTAGTCAAAAAAGATGTGTTTTTAGAGTTTGTATCAAAAAGCGCTCTTTGATACCGCGTCCTGAGTAAGTGCTAGGAAGTGCAAATGGAAGTCCTAGAGAGCTTAAACAAAATGTGCTTGCCAAAATCCCTGGAAAAGACGAGGAGTAGCTATGGCGCTCCAAACAAGATCCCTGCTCCAGTCGAGGGATCCCCAGCTAAGGGCGGATCTACAGTCCCTCGAGTTTTTAGCGAGGATGATCTTTTCGAACGACCTCAGTGCTATCTGTTCCCGAGTGATAAATACGACCTACAACCGCGAAAGAAGGTGATGATGAAGAGATCAACAAACACAGAAAAAACAACAAGAAAACGCCGCCTTAGGTCTTTTCGACAAGCGTTGAAAGGGTTAAAAAGGAGAAATTTTGCTGTTTTTTGCAAGATTTCAAAGCAAACATTGGCTGAGGACTAAGGCTTGGAATATTTGGACGAATATTTAGAGAGAGTCCAAACACATATTTATGCTTTTCTAATTTCTATATGACCATAACTCCAAGATCAGCAATATTTCCTGATTGTAAGGACACGATTATTATATGATCTACTGCCTGAACGAAAATCAGCCCAGTTGTGAATCATAAAATATCTTCTATTTCTTCACATGAGAAAGTACCCCCAATTTCATGGACTTCTATGAAAGTTATGCTTTCTATGTACTGTACAACCGTAACGAATTTTTGTCCCACACTTCACTACTTGCCATTCCTTGTAAGTTTTTTTTTTGTATTTTGTCACATTTCTTCCCTTTTCGTAAGTTCATAGATTGACATATAAATGTTCAAAACAGAATGGGACATATAAACCAATGAAGGCTGGAAGGATAAATTATGCATGGGAGAATAATCGAAACTACCAAACAAAGTCGCGTTCGGGCTTTCGATAATTCGAAAGAAGACCACATGCATACTTCTTTTGTGAATCAAATCAAAACAAAGCCGTATGACTAACCAGTCGATTCATCGGCAGCGAGGATACCCTTCCCATCGGCGACGATCTTCTGGGCGATGTCTCTCAGCTCATCTTTTTGCTCCTGAAGGGAAGATTGTTACGGTACTACCCCAGATCCCAATTGAACCTTCCAACTTCTGGGTTTTAACTTCCCCAAATGAACATACCTGGGTAAGGGAATCCTTGTACGAACCGCCGACCTCTGTCATTGTGCGCGTTACACTGCAACTGCCGTCGGCCGCTGTCCGTGTATAAGCGCCGTCGTCGGCATCGATCGGAAGGAGGGGCCAGGCCGACAACACGCCCAAGAGCCAGCAGATCATCGCCGCTCGTCGACCTAAACTTCCTCTTAACTTAGACTTCATATCAATCGATATGGGGCGCTAATCTGTTCTGACCATTTGTGAGCAAAAAGTTGAAGAGAAATGTGAGAAATAGCGTATCTTGAGCGAGGCAGAATTGCGAAATTTCGTGGAGATTGGCACAGTTCGTGTACATCGATGACGCAATGAGAGATTCGATTCTGATTGTTGAACACACAGAAGTCGCAGAAGGGCACCGCCATTTACTGGGGGATATCTGGATGGTTTTAGAGAAGCTGGGTATACTACAAATTTTAGTGAGTCCAGAATATCGAGTTGGACCAATCTTGACGCAAAATATTTCGTTTTCTCAACACAAAAAAAAAGATGCAAAGAATTTTGCTTAGCACATGAGTGAACGAGGTACAAAAAGCTACGTTTGGCCACGACCCGGACAATGCCAAATCTATGACGTTCGCGAGCGCAACTCCATCCTTTTCCTTTTTTTTCTTTTTTCTCTGTCTGTTGGGTTTTGGCATTACTCGCTTGTGAAAACACTTAGCGTTTATAAAACAGGAATTGGTGCACAAGAATTCTAAGAGGGTCAAAAGCTTCCAATATCCAAATATAAAATTGCGGCAAATTAATTTCCGCAAAAAATTGAAAAACAAAATTCTGGGAAAATTAGTAATCATAATTATTGATCACATTGTTTTGGGAAACAGCCTTCAGTTCCACTTGCAGTATAACAATTGGCTAGATGTAATGTCACACTAATCGCGAAGTAAATATTAGGTTTTGTGCAGAAGACCTCTCAGTTCTTTGAACCTACCAGCAAACCCCTCAGAATGAAATGCAAATAACTCAGGCAGCACTTCACGCATTTTTTCCTTCCTCTTTTCAAGAGCTATAGTCCCCAAGCAATTCTTTCAACCACTGAGAAACGCAAGAACTTGCAGCTCGTCGTTTTCACCTTGTCTATCTATCGTTAATTTTTGAAGAAATTACATAGATTTTTGAGGCAATTTGCTAGTCAGCAGACAGGGTAAATCAATTTCAAACAAACAATTTTTTGTCTTTCTCCGGCTTCCTCCCTAGAATTTTGCAAAATAATCCCAAAATTTTAGTGAAAAAAATGCATACAATATCGAATGAAAGCAATAAGAATTTAGGACTAAACTAAAAACTTGATTGTTACTATCACGAGGGCACAACCAAGAGCGATTGAAGCAGTTAAGTACCAAGATTCTGAAGTTTAGAGTAGAATTATGCGATTCACAATTGAGAAATAAGGCGATTTTGCTCGCAAGATGTTTCAAAAAGAAAAAATACCTGACGAAGATCAGAGAAGAAGTTCCATCAAATGAACTATCACCTTTCATGTTCATACTCGAGGATAGACTAGAAAATCTATTCTAAAACTTGGTCAGTGGATAATAAGTCCCAAAAGGTCAACAAAAAAAACAAGCCAGAGAATTACAAATAATAGCATTAATTTGTAAAAGATTCGTCCTATCTGGTTTCGAAGTTTGCTCAAGACGTTTCTATTAAAAATTCTGATTTTTAGCGAAGATCCGTCGGCGATTATCTGGGTGCTCGTCGGAAGACAAGAATCGAGATTAACTTCAGCATTATGGACTTGAAATTCTCCTGACTGCTTCTGTGAAACGATGCGCATTAAATCTGTAGTTCTCTTTTTCATCCAGCGGACGCTGCAGACAGTCCGGAGACTAGACTTTCTTGAATGTTAGGACATTGTCGCTTTCGCGTCCGATTCTTTCTGCGAAGGTCTTTGAAGATTTTGTGCGAGAAATTTCGGTTACTCCCGGCCGAATGACGTTTTGAAAACTGAACTCTTTGAAAGCGTTAGTAACAGACAAGTTTCACTCAAAAAAACTCCATATGGTAGGGCCATCATCCAAGGTTTACGATACCCTTTTCATGATTGATTTGCAATTAAAGCTAGCTTAACTTCAATACTATAATCTTCACCATTTGGCTCCAAATCATTTGAAATTTCTATAGATAAATTCTATAGATGCTTTAAATGTAAATCCACGGGAATCCCATCATAGTATTGATAACGATTTGAGAAATACGATTTCAAAATGACGCCGAGAAGGAATTGAATCATTTTGATAGAAAAACGTCTATCCGCAATCTACTTGAGCCTTTTCCATTAAGAAGCCTGAATAATTCTTAACGAACCTATTCAAGTCCGATAATCCTCTAAAGAGGTGCCACTGATCCTCAATAGCTCCTTTCTTCAAAGGTTTGAAGTTCAGAGCAAAATGAATGTCGGATAAATTCCGCACTCACAACAAATTCAGTTGGTCTCTACATCCCTTCAGTCAGTCGGATGATCTTCAGGTTTTTCCTGAGACAAATGCCATGGCTTGAGTCAGCTCACCAACTGCTCAAAAATCGAAAACCCACATTCGTTGCCCAAATAATCTCCCCTAGAAACCTCCGTGCAAAATGGAGTGAACGTTCTCCATCGCAATCACTCCAAAAGCCGCATCCGGGTTTTTGTGACACTGCATGCTCTCCAAATTGCACAACTGGTTTGACGCAGTCAAAGAATGGAATTAGCTTTTTTCTTAACACTTTTCCAGATTATCGATATTTTAGTCTTTGAAGAGGGGAAGCAGAAATGATTTCAAAGTGCATGTGTTTTGACTCACGTAAATTTTCTAACAGGGAAAGGTAAGACATCGAACTAACCTTATAGTCATGCTCTTCAAACGATGGCCCCTCCTAAATTTTAGGTGGGGTAAATTTTCGGCAGTCAAGTCCCGCGCTTCAGGAAAGTGTTATACCAAGGTAAAATAAATTTTTATAAATCACATGAAATTGTTTACTTACATGTTTTGCAGCTCAAATCTCATGAATTTTACGATCCATTCTTGAAATACACAATTACTGATCTTAGCAAAATTCGAGTTTCACGACATAAAAACATCAAAAATGCCAGAAGTTTTTTTTTTCGAAGGAATCACTTGATGGAAATGACAGCACAGTCATCTTGAGCTAGATCACTTTCAACAATTTCAACAAATTAGCCCCACTCCTAATTAATGCTATTCCTCGAGTCCGCTTCTTCTATAGAGGATTGAATCTTCTTTGCCATTCTATGACGTCGCCATAGAAACTCGTTTACCGGACTGCAAAGCGAATTATTCAAGTGCCACCTTAACTGAAAGACCACATTCAAACTATTCTGATAATCTGCTGTGAAAGTAAGACATGGGCACAAAACGAGCAGTTGACAACAGTTGCGCTGTTTTTCAAAGGGTTTGTCAAACGGATTACGAAATTCAGGAAACCAGGAACGCAAGGATTAACGTTGGCGATGTGTTCGAACGTTCACATCGTAGAACACTCAAACTTCAGCGATGTGCTTTTAGCATATGTGCTTTTATCGTGAAAACGATCCTCATCTTAGCTCACACATGCACTAGGTGTAACCAGTTCGATATTGAAACATAATATTAGGTTGGTGCAAAAATAATGTCCGTTTTGCAAAGTTACACTTTGAGCTATAAGTTTGTCCGATCTTCATGTATTTAAATGTAGTCAAAACCATCAGAAGTAAACCTTTCGTAACTTACCTGCTCATACTGATATCAGAAACGGTAAGAAAATCATGTATCAAAAAACGAAAGTTTTTCTTTTGAAAACCTCGTTTTTTAGAGATCACAACTCCATTTAAGTTTTTTCCTATGCCTGGTAATCAGCTTATTTTGTAGCCGCAAGCCAGTGGTTTACATAATTGTAGAATGGACCTCAACGAAGGAGTTCCGGGAGAAGGAAAGATAAAATTCCAGAATTATTTACTTTTCTAAGCCTATTTGTGGTAGCCATATCCTGCAGAGATAGTTGGCAAGATGTCCTGCTCTCAAGCTTACAGAAATGAGCGGAGCATCAGCGATTGCCTTATTTATAAGGATGTTTTTATTCGTAGAATGCCCGCAGCGAAAACCTATTTTGAGCGTCGATTTCTCAGTCAAGATATTTTCGAAAAATCTATTCAAGCATGCAATAGGCAATAAAAAAAATTTCGTTTGCGCCTAGATTGTGGCCAAAGAGTGAAAGCATTGGAGTCTCGAATTTATGTGCTGCTGTGCAAAGTACTGCTGAAATCTTCACGACGATAGAAGCCAAATGGCATGGTGTCCCATGGTAGCCAAAAACTTGCTCCATCTGACGAATGTAAGATCATCCGAAAATAGTGAGTCCAAAAAAAGTTATAACAATCTAGATCAAAAAATTCGAAATCGGACAGAACTTTTGGAACAACTAATAATGTTCGTTCTTTTAGGCCTCTTTTCCAAACAACTTCTTCCCATCAGACTTCCTTTTTCGATATAGAATTTGCATATCATTGGAAAGCTTTCTTCATGCACTTTCCAACAGCGGTGCCATTATGACACATCAATGCTCTCAAACGCGATATGACATACATATCTACTTGTTATCGGTGGAAAGCTTGAGGTCCAAAGAGTATTTCTTGACAAATGCGAATCCATTAGTCTAGTTGCACAAAAGCAAGTGAGCAAAGAAAAAAGCCGCTGTTTCGACTTGTCTTGCGCATGCCGAAACATGCTTCTTTTTGACTATTGAAAATTTTTTACATGTCGAAAACGAAGGCAATCTTATAAAGGATGGGACCTGCTAGCGCTTATTGTTAGTCTGCTCTAGCGTATACATTACTGAACTTGCCACTGATCGCTGTGCGTAATTTCTGGCGCTTGTAGAAGGCTAAGAAAGGCTTTGATTTTTTGACAACATAATAAGCAAAATCAAGACAGTTTTGATGGAAATAGGAATGTGCATATGTTAGCCCTTTAATGCTTATTCGCTTCACACTTTTACATGAATAACTCTTTGGCACATTAGGGGAAATTCCTGCATATAAACTTTCTTGGATTTTGCTCAACTATGGGATCCCGCGCGCTTAGGCTAAGAAATGCAGATTATAAGGATTTTGACCAAAATTAATAGCATCGGAAAGAGCAAGAAGAGGGTTATCTGGTGATGTAAACATCATCGCATTATATGCAAAACTTCAAGGGAACTGCTGCTCCAAACATAAAGCAACAAAAGTCAGACAGAACTATCGGAAGCCTAGCATTTTTGCACCCTAATACCATACAGTTGACAAAGTATTAAGATCAGTGCTTCTGCACCCATCCACAAATCTTGTAAGAAAAGCTAAGCAAACAAAATTTTTTCCCCTCCTAGCTATACTCTCTTTGTGACTCCTTTCTTGAGCGTTAAGATAACCGCTTGAATCTCCAATCCATGTTATTTGTTAGGTCATCCCGAAAGTTCTTTCGTTTCATTTTTGAGAAATTGTAACCTTGTGCCACCTCTAGGACTTGCTTCTTAGGCCCGTATGCACGTACATCCCCGCGGGAGGGGAGGGGATCTCAGAGGGGAAGCGTCATATTTCGCTACTCTGTAGATCTTTCGTCTTCTTTCTTTATCTGTGATATGAAGGTTCTCATACTTTAATACCTGCGCATAACGGATGCCAGGTCATTGCCATACAAGATTAGATTTTCACAACTTTGTGTGATCCCCTGGGGATCCACAGGGGATTACCTCTCATTTTCAAAGTCATTTACCTTCCTACAAATTCAATGAAAATGTTCTAGATTTGTGCTGAAGATATAATATGGTACTGCTAAACATGTCTATAGTAGAAATAAGGGAAATCTCAAATTATCGAAATTTTCGATGAACCGCTGCTCGCAAGCCAGGGATTATCGAAAAATTGATAATCTTCAGATTCCATTTCTTCTGTCAAAAACATGCTTAGCAGTGCCGTAGTATATCGTCAATACAACTTTACAGCATTTTCATGGAGTTTTTAGAAAGGTAAATGACTTCGAAAATGAGAGGTGATCCCCAGGGATCACACAAAGTTTTGAAAATCTAATCTTGTATGGCAGTAACCTGGCAACCATTATGAGTAGGTATCAGGGTATGAGAACCTTCATATCACAGATGAAGAAGGGAGATGAAAGGTATACAGAGTAGCGAAATATGACGCTTCCCCTCTCAGATCCCCTCCCCTCCCCGCGGGAATGTACGTGCATTCGGGCCTTAGTGTATTAAAATAAAAAGTTTTTTGCTTTTTGACACATTCTTGCTGAGTTTCTACTATAATACTTTTTGGTTATAGAGATTTAAGCGGGAAAAACAAGACCATAGAAGCTCTAATTATTTCAAATTTGGTCAAAATTCAAAACGCTAACGAAAAATATGAAATCGTCAGTTACCTAATCCTAGCAGCTAGAGAGTTTGTGCTGTTCGGACGTTCCTTAAAAAGTTATGATTTTCGGATTCCGTACAGAAAACGCCAAAATCAAAAAACTTGTCACTTTTTGAAATTCATAAATCTTACCGGGACATCCATGCACAAACATTTCAGTTGCCAAGAGTGGGTAAAAAGATTCATGTAGATTTCAAATTCTTCTGCAACGTTACAGATTTTTGAGTACGTGATCTAAAATGATCAAAGCTTATATAGTCTTGTTTATGCATTGTTATCTCTGCAATCACAGTGTAGTAGAACCTCGGCAAGAAAAAACTTAAAAGCGAAAGACTTTTTTCTGATAAAATTTCGAAGAAGCAAGTCCGCTGTGATAGCGCATGGTTACAAACTTCCAAAGATAGAACGACAAGACTTTCATGACCTAATAATTCATGTAATCTTAGCTGTTTTTCGATACGAAATCGTGACATTTGTAGGATTTTTGACAGCAAATAGGAGACCTCCCTCAAAGTATTGGGACTTTTGTTCCCCGCTTTCTAATATCTCAAGATATCTAAAATATACTTTTTGAACTAATTGAATCTCAAATTCGGTGTATTCAAACTTTGTTGAACATGGAATGGTAGACATCTGGTATTATTCAATGCAGCTCCTTCTCCTCCCTCGGAAGCTAATTTCAACAAAAATGCAAAATTCATAGACCAAATTGTCATTCACTTGCGAATGCGCACTGTGCGCTCTACAATTAGGGGCCGGACATACACCACGCGATTTCATCGCCTAAGACTCTCACAATAAGACAACTGTTATGAACTCATTGCCTGCTGATCATCTTGCATTTCGGTCCTGATAGTTAGTTGCGATTAGTCGTGTCGGAAAACTATCACAACCAAAGCAAGATGATCAGCAATGGAATGCAATAAACTCGTAGCAGTGTCTTGTTTGAGGATCGCGAGGCGACGGATTTGCTTGATGTACGTCTGGTCCTTTAGATCTTCATACTTCGAAGAGATACTAACTCATCTATTCAGGGAGGTTGACAGCAGTTACGGTCACGTCTTGGAACAACATTTTGAAAACTTTCCGCTTTGGAGCAACTATGTGTCATGCAATTTTTTTTCAGGATTTGCAAGAGGCTCCCAACCTCCAATAGAACAACTCCAAACGCAGAAGCTTCTTTAGTGCATTTCACAAATATCATGGGCTTGTGGTTGTCCAATCCGAGTTTATCATTGAAAGGTCTTCAAAATGCTGATTTTAGACATTAGAATTGCAAAATGAGATTTATCACCCCATTGCTCCCTCAAAGGCGAGGCCAATGATCCAGTCGTTTTGAGGTAGAGCTGCACTTCCCCCTAGTTTGCCCCACATCAGATGGCAAATTCAGAGTTTTCAAATTCCGAAGCGTAGGCAAGGGAAGGATGTTTGGTCGAAGCGGCGTTTACATATGAAATGTTTACTGCTCTATAGAACATAGAGCGCTGTTTTCAAATCTGTTTTCGGTAACTGCAAAACGTTTCTGGAAGGGAAAATATGGAAATTTCTTGATGCATAAATTTGAACGGTCCGCTGCCATAAATCAGAACTGCAATCTGTGAGCTCAAATGGGGTCGTAATTACTTCCAGGGGCTGTATGCAGTGAATACCTTTCTATAAACTCATGCCAGTCACTACACCATTCAAGCGTCGGGAAGATCTCAACACTGTGTTTAGATTAGCCAAATCCTTGACTTTCAACTTCAAAGTCCCACAACTCCCCTCTCAGAAGCGCTTTGCAGGATATCGAAAGCAGATTTGGAATCGGCGTTCCATGCCCTATGAGACAATATACATTTCATATGGAAACGCCACTTCAACTAGATATTTCCCTTGGCATCATCACGGTGGGAGTTGAGCGCTGCTTTCAACAGAATTTTAGCACCCCAGAAAGCAATCTACGTGATCAAAATTCTGCTGTAAGAGGCTTGAAAAAAGTAAACAATTTTCTAGCAATATTCAAATAAAAAGAAGTCAAGCTGACATAGATCACGTAGCTGTGAGAAAACCTCAGCCCAGGATCAGATAAAAATAGTTGTGTAGTGGAGAAAGTAAATGATGTATCGCGCGTTATCACCATTCAAGATAGAGTAGAAGTTGAAACGCGCACTAGTACACATGGATTTATTCTCAATCAAGATGAGAACTATCACAGCTTGAGATGTAATATACAAAATGGTTTAAAAAAAACCAAACGTTCTAGCATTCACGTATGATGTTTACGTTTGACAACAAAAGTATACTTTCCACTTTGAGCAATAGTGTAAAAATGATCTGGATAGGACACTGTTATTTGGTTGAATCTGGTAGCCGGTAGCATGCTTGTGTTCGGAACATTTACGATCCTCTCGACAATATGTACCATTCCTTCCTTATTGCTCAGTTCACCATCAGACTAAAATTTTTAATGAATTATAGATCAGGTAAGATGTCGTTTTAGGAATGCTATTCATTTTTGCATGCATATGCAATTTTCTCTAGAGGTCAATAAGAATAGAATCGGAAAATGGTAAATTCCGCCCCCTTGCACGGGATCCTTTCATATACGCGCACTACGAACTTTTGAGATTTCTATGAAATTCTAGCCAAGTCTACCCTATATGCGAAAAATACCCTTAGCCAGAGTAGGAGAAAAAAAACGACATTCCTTTATTACAAGTAACAATACCAACTTACTTTGACGATTGCACCATCTGAGAAGACGATGTAGCCGCACTGATCGGGAATCTTTGAAAGAAAAGAAAAATTGCTATCAATTGTCATCTGAATATGGGATAATTGTGAACTGAAATAAGATACCAAAACAAGAAATAATAATGGTTGTCCATATTCTTCAGGAAAAAAGGCTGTCTTTCTTAATCTTTATGTAGGTATATCTATGAAAAGCAAAGTAGAATAAGTCTTGACAACACAAACTTTATATACATCTTGTTAGATCCACACATAATCATGCTATATAGTAACCGAGCTTGGATTTTTGTCTACCCGTTCCAACAATGCTTTCAGCCCCTCCTCGAATTTGGAGCATCTGAAAGTTTTTCAGTAGAGGAAAAAATGAAGACCTCCAAAGCAAACCCACCTTATAGGCATGTCAATAGCATAAAAAGGATTTTTTAATGCATAATCAGCATAAAGTTCGTAGAGTTTGTTCAAAAGTTGTTCAACAGGAATGGCAGTAGTGGGAGTGGTCACAACAACAAATTTTACACCTGTAATATGCATTGAGGATTTTTCTGAAAAGATGGAAAAATTGTGTCAACCTGTTCGGCTTTGCAAACATGACAAACGAAACTGAGTGGTTTCCATAACCTGTAATGAAAGATATGACTGTAAAAGACAACAGCGCATTCTGCTGATGAATTTCATTCTCTTGTAAAAAAAACTGTAGTTTTATGCAATGTATTATATTGGCAAGAAGGCGCCGCCTACCACTTCACTTCTCTACCCAAAAATATGCATGCTTGTGTAGTAAATGTGGTATGCAATTAGCTGAATAATATTCTCGAGTCCCACAAAGAACGATACTATGAGAAACAGTTAACCAACCTCGATTCCTGAGCTTCTGGCCGCGGGACTCAGCTGAACCGCTAACGAAAACAATGAATGAAATATAGATGACAGAATGATTTTTTCATTTGTTGAAACGGAAGGTGGGGAAAATCTTACGCTAACCTGCAAGAACGAAACAGATGATGAAACAAATTTGGAAAGTTGGAACAATGTTACTCACAGGAAAATTCGCTTCGTCCTCTAGATAACTGAATACATCTTGTTCAACACCATCAACTTCGAATTTTGTTCCGGATACTTTAAAACCATTGACACCTGTGACGCGATATCTGAAAATAATTTTTGTACAATTCAATATGAACAACTGAACACTGCAAGCAGTGGCGTACCCAGGATTTCGGCTCGGGGGGGGGGGGGGCGCGACAAAAATTTTTTTCTAAAGAAGGTGCGTGGCGTTAGCCACGCACTCCGAAAATTTTTTTGGGGTGGTTCTCAAAACTTTTGCGGGTCTCCGACCCCTAAAATCTGGAAAAAGGGGGCGTGGCTGATGCCACGCCCCCCGAAAAAAATTTTTTTACAAAGCTAATTTGAATTTTTAAAAATTTTTAAAAATTATTTTAATTATTTACAAAAATAAACAAGTCACTTGCACATTTTTATAACCCATATAAGTAACTTTCAAAGATTTCGCGACCCATTCTCGGGGGGGGGGGGGGGGGGGGGGCGCGCGCCCCCCCCCCCCGCCCCCCCCCCCCCTCGGTACGCCACTGCTGCAAAGGGATTTCCATTCACACTTTCGTTCCCCGGCAGAACATGGAGCAAATGTGGAAATTCTTTGTGAGTCCTTTTGAAGAATGGAGACTCAAAGTTGTCAAAAATTTGATTTGAGGTGATAATTCACTGATCAGCCGAGAGATGCGGCAAAACCTTGTATCACTTTCGCATTTTACACGCGAATACGATTATTGGCAAGTTTTTCCTGCTGCCGATAAATACTACTCGTCTATTTTGCAAACACCAATTCTGAACGTATAATATTAATCATTCGTAAACACTACGCTAAAGTTCGTGACCGATGTGTTCCTGATGGGAAAAGTGAGAAGAAAGGAGAACAACGCAGACGGCGCTGCAAGAACTAAAAGAGACAAAAACGGCGCAAAAACAGACATTAAAACGGGACTTTCCTATACTACAGTACCTATACTAAGTTTCAACTCGGTTTAAGCGGAAATTGGACCAGCGGGAGTCCGCTTCGCACGATTCGCGCCGCTTTTCAGTCTGTGTCTCTTCATTCTAATCTATCGCTATGCCAGTGGCGGTGCGGACGCGCTGCTCCACTTGGAATGTTTCGCCGCTCCGCGTTGAAAAAGACTGTATAAGTGGTCCTCTTACACGTACCCACCATTAGGCTATAAGCGTGCGCGCGTATGCAACACATCTTGGTCGGTAGTTCACAACAAAGATTTAGAAAAATGGATAAAGTAAGCACAAATACCTCTGACTACCTTCACAGAGGTTGGATCTTCAAACACTAATACAAATGAAAACAAAGATGGAAGCGTATATATGAGATACGCGACTGCACGATGCCGCAACACCATCTACTAGGCTACGATCGCATTTAGGGTCTTGAACAGTTCCCGTAATAAATCTTCAACATGCATACCATGAGTATTATCTACGCAAAACAAGGATGAAAACGGGATAAATAAAACCTTTATAAGACTGATACATTGAACAGATAGGGAACAAAAACTTCAGCCTTTTTGAAAAACCACAAAGTAAAAACAGTAAATAAAAAAGCCTATAAAAGCCTCACCTCAGCTTAACGCCATCCTTTTCACCAAAAACAACTACTGCTTTTTGATCTATTTCCTCCAATATTATATCAAGCGGATAGTCGCATATCCTTTCAACCTCGGCCTACAATGCTTGAATTAGTTCATTTATGTGTTGAATTTCACTAAATGTATAAAACTGTATCTACTAGTATACCAGCAACAAGGCAAATTCAAACTCACCACATCTGATCTGGCTTCCCAATCATAAATCAGACTTCCTGCTCTGCTTATAATAAATACCTGCTGTATTGACATTCAAGAGAGCCTTGAGACTAGAAGTATGTTATATGAGCATGACTAAACTCAAGATCCGATAACTCAAGATCTGACTGAGTTGACAGTTCAAAAGAATTCTCGACCATTGAACAAATAAATTTTTTATTTGTTGTCACTTTATAATGAACAGAAACAACGATTAGCATGAGATCGAAGTTATAAAGATTACAGACAACACTACCTGTTTATAGGTTTAAGATCAAATCCTCTAGATTGAAGGTCTTTTGAAGATTCTGCCTTCAGCGCTGCATTCAGCTCTTCCCTGGCTTGCTTGTTGACAAGAGTATAATCATCTTCGGTCTTTTTCATGGAATCCTGGAGAACTTTCAGGGATTCTTCAGCCGTGAATTCCATCATAAGTGTATCCGACAAAGCCATCCAGGTGGTAGACTCCTGAAGAACATCATTTCGGAGGCTTGCAACAAAAATATGGTACGTAGAATGGCTCCAACTATCTATTTTGATTAACTTTAAATGAATTACAAAGTTGAACATACCTGGCGAGGTTTCTTTAGTAAACGCAACGCTTCCCGAATTTTCTGCCTCCGCTTGTCAAGTTCTATGAGTTTAGACGTACTATCTTGAACTCTGAAATCAGGGGACATGATAAGTAACGATTAATAACATCCACGTTTTTTTGCGATTGAGAAGCAGGGCGAAAGACATCCCAACGCATTGCTGCACACAGACTGAGTCAAAGAACAGATAGCTTCTGATAATCTTCAAACATGTAAAGATATATGTACATATAAATGTTGCACGAAGTTTTTCTGTCATTCACATAGAATAACACTGGCAGTCCTCACCTTTCTGATGCCAAGCAAGAGTCTTCAAAGCTGCGAAACACAGCTGATAGATGACTTCTATCCTCGTTGATCATGGCGCAATTGCGATGAAAATGAACAAACGCTGGATATGCCTCCAAATAGAGCGCCCCATGGAGACGATGCTGATCGGCGCAAATTTCTAGCTGGAGCACGACAAAACATTTACAGTCTTTTCCAATCCGGACCATGCCAAAAATGGGGTTTTTGATTTCACAACTGCTTTGGTGACGATCCAAGCACGCATAAAGGGCGGGACTTGTTTATCAATGCGTGCTTGGCCGTTATATTTGTAAGTATTATATACAAGTCCCGCCTTTTATGCATGCTTGGCTGTGTTTTCGTGATCCTGGTCGTTCGTCAGCTTTGGAGGTAGCCTACTCTGATATTACAGTCTGCCCCAATCCTAACCAGCCAAAATTGGCATGGCGGGAATCCGCGTCGCCAGGGTTTTGCGGTCACGCCCACGGCCTGCTTCTCTACTCTCTCTTCAATCCTTTTGCTCTCTCCGACAGCGCGCATATGCAGCGCAGACCGCTGGCGCTGCGAGCGCACAAATTTACACCGGCGGTTCGGCCTAATCTCAATTGGAGCAGACTGTATCTTCGACATGGCTGAAGCTCCCTAGACAGAGTTAGTCCAAATGTCCAAGGACCAAGTCGATCTGATGGTTTCTCGAATAACGAATTCTGCCTTCACCTCCCTGCTGCCTCCGGCAAACGGCAACGATGGCCGGCCCCTCGTCTAGACCCACTTTTGCGAAGCCCGGCCTCGAAAAGCAGTTCAACTTCAACGCTTCGGTATTAGCCGCCCTTCAATCAGTTTCTCATGGTCAGTTGGAAGCCTAATAATTTGAGTTTCCATTCGATTTGGTTTTGTAAGCTAAAATTTGTTGTCTAAGCATATTGGAGACTAGCTGGAATTCCATTTCTGAACCGATCGGGACCAAACTTGGCACACATACACTTCGGGCCCCGGCGGGTGTCATAGGCTACTGTGCCAACTCCCAGCCCCGTAGCTCAAATTTTGCAAAAAATCGATAAAATCGATATCGATCGATGACGAAAAGTAGCCTATGACACCCGCCGGGGCCCGAAGTGTATGTGTGCCAAGTTTGGTCCCGATCGGTTCAGAAATGGAATTTTCTATTCGGAACATACGTACAGACAGACATACATACATACAGACAGACATACATACAGACAAACAGACATTCAGCTTTACATATAGGAAGAGTATGAGATTCTCCTGAGTATTCGTTTGCATATCCATCAATTTTTCGCATGCAGAATCCAGAAAATGGTCAGTTGAAAAATGGCTTTTGAGTTTTGCGATGATTGTCTTCCAATTATTTTTGTCTTTGAGCAACATCATCGTGAACAGCTTTTGTTACACTTTTCAAATGCGCTGGAAGTAGGCGAACCATTTTATTGTGTGTTAAACCCATTATCGAAGAAATTTCTTCGAACTGGGTGATAAACTGCATAAGACCTTTGGTTCCTTGATCTCCAGAAAAAGTTGGTAATTTGTAACAATGAGGAGAGTGTTAGTTTATCCAAAACCGTATCCGGGCGCGCGGGATTTTTTAAATCGACCAACCCAAACACCCCAAAGGACTTTGCAACCAAAGAACCCTATGCGGTGCTGTATATTGCTTGAGAGAATCGTAAGGCATAAGGATCGCCTTGCAAAATACAGTGAAGCGGCTGAGGGACTAGGTTGAAAAATCGAAAAAGGTGCGCCTTGTACGTGTGAAATTAGGATAATTCGCTGTGGTGGGAAAATTTGCCGGGGTACTGTGATGGCGGAAAGACTTGTGGTTGTACGAAATTTGAAGACTGCTGTTGGGAAGTTAATGCTTGAGCCTGCTCTTAAGTTATAGGAATGAAATATTCCTTTTTCGAGATACAAAAACTTGAGGCTGGCCTTGAGTTGCAGGAATTAGAATTTGAGTTGGCTCTTGAGCTGCAAAAATTGGTGTTTCTTCTTGAGTTACTGAAGTTCGAGGTTGCTCTAGTGAGGGACAGAAACTAGAGAGTTTCCTGCCTTTGGTGACGAACGAAGATGAAGAATTTGAAACTATGGAAGAAACCTCTGTTGGAGCCAACGAAAAAAGTTTAGTAGGGAGAAGCTGCACGACGTTTGATAGGACTAATTGATTTATACGCACTACGCCTTAAGGGCCGGGCATACTTCACGCGATTTCATCGTCGCGATTCCTGGTCGTCGCGATTTGCTGCAAGTAGCGACGAAATCGCGGCGACTGAATCGCTAGTTGATTGTTCATGGGCATACTTCTGCTCGACTTGATTTTTCCATTTGTATTTTCATTTTGTAGTCCAGTATCAACTCCAACCTCAAGATCACATTAAAATTTTATTGTATTTCAGTGTCTGGGCCTCACTATTTCCGATTTCGCTCAAACTTGGTTCAAGGGGGTTCTTTGACTTACTGATGCCAAAAATTATAATCATTGTGCTTCGTAAGGGGACAAAACCATGGATTTGACTGGAATTCCGTGTAGAGAAGTTATCAACATGCTGATCACAAAAATGATGCTCATATAGAATTTTGAACATACACTTGGAGTTGCGGTGAGCATATGGTGGGTGTCAAAGTCTTAGACTTGCCTGAATATTTGCGCAGTAAATTTATTTGATAATCTCATCACGAATATTGTGTTCAGTTCGCTTGAAGAAGTCTTTACCAAGCTTTTTTGTATCTAGTGACCCAAGAAAAAATGCCAATTGTTTGTGGTTAACACAGACTGCAAAAAATGGCGCTTTCCTGAGTGATCATCATGATAATCATGTTCAGCGCGCCAAGGAACCTCCTCTCCCAAAAACAAATTTAGATCGAATCCACGACTTTGACGCTCTACGGTATACCCACAGTAGCCCCAGTGGCGCTACCGCACAAAATAACCAGGATATTCGGCACCAGCAGGTCGAATAACCCCCCCCCCCCCCTTGACCGAGTCTGAGCGAAATTCACGGCTTTGAAATTTTGGGTTACGGATAGCACCAAAACGGGTACTAGAGGATCAATTTACGGAGAAGCAACGCACTCTGGCAAAAGAGAACTATTTTTGAAATAGTAAGCAAGAAAACAGCCCAAAAAGCTAAGAAACGAGCATAAAAAGGTTAAAAGAAGTCCAATCTCAGCGATTAGGTCATGTCGCTCGTTTGAAGTCAGCGACGCGATATAGCTGAGTTTCGGGCAAATCGCGACGATTTCCTTGAAGGAAGTATGCCCGGGGAAAAAATGGTCAGTGATTAGTCGCGCCGAATAACTATCACAACCGAATGGCAAAATGATCAGCATGCAATGGACCCGTAACAGTTGTCTTGCGAGGCGATGAAATCGCGTGATGTATGCCCGGCCCTTTATTCTATGAATTTTATGCGATGCATGCGAATGCGATCTTGGTCTTCTTTTGCCAGTCTCACGCTCGGTTGTGTTACAAGGTTTTGGAGTAGCACAAGAACTTAGTTCAGTGCCAGAACTGTTCATGTAACGATAACTTCTCAATAGTGAAGGTTTTGTAAAAAGAATCCAAGGAAATTTTTCATTTCCAAAAATATATTCGATTTCAACGACCAAACGCGAAGGCAACCGCAAACTCGTCGGGTATCCGACGAATGAGGGCCCTTATCGACCAAATGGTGTTGAAAATTCAAACGGCCGCAAATTCGTCGAAAACTTGACAAGGACCACTATCGACACAGCTGGAGACAAAGAAAAAAAATTATTTGCAAATGCAAAAGTTTTTTCAAGTAGAGAAATTTCCGCACTAAGTTTTTGTTCTGAAATGAAGACAACCGAGCGGACGATTTGATGTTAATAATATGAGAGTATGGGGATCGCACCTGTATTCCAGTCGTTACTGCATAGGTTGCGGTTGAGATAGGCTGGAGTCGATAGAGGGTTGTTGTTGGTCGGTAGCGAGGTAGTATAAGTAAGTGGAGAGGCTAGTCGGTTGGTTGCAGGCTAGCGACAGCGGCGGGCGACGGAGGTACTGTTGGTTTACTGCAGCGGACTTCAAGCTCCGTAGAAGTTTCGAAAGAGGCTAGAGAGGAAGCTTGGAGACGACTGAGAGGTGTAGACACCATTGTGTTGAATCATCCAAGACTGTCATTCTAGGGCGGGTAGACTGATATTACGTAACTATAAGTGGGCGGAGCTAAAGATAAGGGCCAAATTTGAGGGGGGGGGGAATTTTGTTGCCTTGTGTTCTTTTAATAATCTGGGTAGTCCTATAGGTGTATATCCAAGGGTTATGCTATTTTGGGCGTGAGCAGAAGATTGATATGTTGCATGGAGGTAAGGTCATGCCATGAATACTCTATCATTCGCTTATTAGCATTGACGTTGATCGTTTCCTCTCTTATTACGGAGCATTACTACTCACTCTCTTTGCATTTCAAAGCTATTGAATTTAGAATAAACTTCAACTTTAACCACTTCGTCATGTCAAGCTATACGGGATGGACCTGAAACTACAGATTCGGAATTTGAAAATGTAAGTTATGCTTTTGTTTCATTCAGATGTAAGAAAATCTACGAAATATTTTATTCGTTTCAGGTATTCGATGCGTACTTCGACCGCTATTTCACTCGTAACTCCACAGCTTTGAAAAAAGTTGATGAGTTGCAAGTAGAAGTGGGAAGGCAGTTAGTGGATGATGGGCGGATGAGAGGTGCTCTTGCAGCACAGGAAAATAGAGTGAACCAATTGATCATAGATCTCCAGACTGAGAGAAACAGGGCCGAGCGAGCGAAAGCTGACCATCAAGCGACCTCAGATTGATGCAGTAAGAAAGTAAGCAGGAGTGGGTTGAAGATGAATGTGAGTATTTGAATTACAGCTGCAGTATTATAAACGTCTCCTTTTTCAATAATCTAAATGACTGTAGGAAATTGAGAGGATTCTCGAAGATTTCTATAAGGCGAGTAGAAATCTGCTTTCAAAAATAGGGCATGAGGAAGATTCTCATAATGTGCTACTCGCCGAGAGGAATTTATGATGGCGAGCCGAGGAACGTAGCTCGTTCCTTTATTGATATTCAAGGCGATGGATAGGCAACGCTAATGCTCTTACTTCTCGATGGCACTCATTTGGTGATGGGTTTAGCCTGATTGATGTTAGCTATTGAAATGAATAAGATACTTTCTCTACTTATGCGGGGCTCACATGACGCTCCGTACAGTTTGAGTGACTATGCGGACAACATCTGCAAGGGAGACCACGATGGTGTCTATGTAGTGGTTTCGGCCATCTGACCGTGACGAATATGTTCGGAAGACCGCTGCCGAAACGATTTGCGGCTCTGCTGGAGAGAAGCCTGGAAACGATCAAGGGCGTTTATCTTGTCAACTTCAAAGGGACAGAAGGATTTGTCGCTCGCGTACGGGAGGCACGGAAAACTATTATGTGCAGATCATGCGTTGATCGTTATTATCATGCACAATCATCTTTGAATGCATATAAATATGCAATCTTGCCATGTTTTGTTGTTTGATTGTAATGCGCCCTAAGTACATAATGTATTAAACTATGTTACGTGAGAGCAGACGCAGCGGCAGATAGCGGCCACAGCTGTTACTGCTAAACGCCTATCACAATCATAAAAGGTCAGTATGCGCAGTTAATGTATTTGCTAGAACGTAGCGCGCAAATATTATCAGTCTCTTACGAGGTCAAATGCTTACATCACGGGCGGGCTGCTGCGCTACTTTATCACTAAAAAAGGTCAGCGTGCTTGGACAGTTCCACTGTTTTGTTGTATATGGTGGTATATGGTTGCCTAGGAGGTCAAAGCATTTGCGCTATATCGCTAGCGACCTTAATTATCCACTTCTCCGTCAGAGATTTTCTGTATATGAGCCAGTAGTTAGCTGGGTCGAAATTAACTCAGATACAGGCCCCGTAAAACCCAATTGCCCACGCGTCGCTTTGAACACCAACGCGCGGCGCGGCTGGAAACGTCTGGTCCCGAAGCGCTACAGGCTTTTTTCGAGCCACAATGAGCGCGCTTCCTTTCAACACATATTTTTTAAAGTTTTGAGGCGGGCTTTCGTCGAAATATACCTTACATTGCCGATAACAACATGAAAGTCAAAGAAAGATTTTTTGGAATATAGTGAACGCCGACAGTCGTTCGCACGACCGCTCGCTTTAGGCTGGTGTTTAAGGTACGGTGCGGGCAATTAGGTTTTACTGCGCCTATATGTATTTTTTATGCTAGAGAACGCGAACAAGTCCATTGTCTTATTGAAGAAGAGAAGAAAATCAATTGAAAATCACGAATCACGGTAGCAAAAAAATCACGGCTCTAGGCATTTTATCTAGCACGGATCACGGAAATTTACCAAGCAAAAATTGACATAATAGGACTGTTTGCAGGATTGTACATGTTTTATTTTATTTTATTTTCTGAAATGAATAGATTTTTGTATAATTATTGTTAAAAATTCGACTAATATAAGAGGAGAAACTCACACACACTCCCTCTCTCTCTCATTCGCTGTTGAGTGAATTCCTGGGCGATCGAGGGATATATGGGGGGGGGGGGGGGGGAGCAATTTTCAAAATCCCATTAAAAAGTGATAAATTAAAGTTAATCTTAAAATTCAAAAAAATCCCTGGTAACTCCACATCAGGTTAAAAGGTTCATGACGTCCATTACCTGATGTCTAGCGGTAGTACAGAATAGTTGTTATCAGGAGCACACAAGCTCCGGATCAATCCCCCCTATCTTCGGTCTCAACACCCCCCCCCCCCCCTCCCACCAGCATTATCGTTTGCCTTCCGAAGGCATAACATAAAGGCTCTACCATGCATAATCAGGCACATATTCGTAATTATCATGTCAAATAACCACCATTGGCCAAGTTAGCAAATTCTGAGGGCTTCCAATACTAGACCACCCAAGTGAAGTGACCATTTTCAAACATGATTAACTATATTTCAAATATGAATTATAGGCTGTCCGCGCTGCGCACGGA
Organism: Cylicocyclus nassatus; assembly: GCA_958299035.1. Taxonomy (NCBI): domain Eukaryota; kingdom Metazoa; phylum Nematoda; class Chromadorea; order Rhabditida; family Strongylidae; genus Cylicocyclus; species Cylicocyclus nassatus. The sequence continues at coordinate 55,328,853 of CATQJL010000223.1, read as the reverse complement.
GAGCAACGCTGTTGCACTGAAGGCAGTTCACGACTGGAAGAAGCGCAGAGAAAACAGGCGGTGCGAGTGTACGAGGAAAGAGGAGTGACGCGTAATACACACCTTGCGCACTCTCCGCGCCGTGCGCGGACGGCCTATAGCTAACTCTTTTTGTACTCAACAGAAAACACTACTCCCTGTTTACCGACACTATGAATTCTGCCAAATAACCATCAAACCATGAAGTTAGAAGTAGGCCAAAATCTCACTTGTTTCATTTATCGCTTCCAATGGCTGCGCTTTCACCAGCTTTTACTCAGAGCGAAGAGGATGAGTCAAGCCCAAATTACTCCTATAAAAACTACAAGACATTCTATCAAACTATATGTATTTTGTTTGCTGAAATTCTTTTCGGAGGCATGTTAATGGGGTGTGGCACAACCCCAAAAAAGCTGTGGCGGCCACAGATTTTTAGGAGTTGTGCCACACCTACATTAACTTACCTCCAAGGGATTCAAATCTCTGTTTTTTCATATGGTTGCTACTGCTTCTTCTCCTCATAGCAGATATTTTATTCAAAATTGTTTCTGTTGCGGAAAGATATAGTCGCTTTTCCTTAGCTAAGCAAATGGAGAAGACCGCGAATATCGGGTTACGGTAACGCGCCTAATCTGCGCCACTATGTAAATCGCGAAAGAAGGCCACAAAGATAAATTTGTTTGATAGAGGCACGTACATCCCCGCGGGGAGGGGAGGGGATCTGAGAGGGGAAGCGTCATATTTTGCTACTCTTTATATCTTTCGTCTTCTTTCTTTATCTGTGATAGAAGGTTCTCATACCCAATACCCGCGCATAATGGATGCCAGGTTATTGCCGTACAAGATTAGATTTTCACAACTTTGTGTGATCCCCTGGGGATCCCCAGGGGATCACTCAAACTGGTGAAAATCTAATCAATTATGCCAGTAACCTGGCATCCATTATGCGTAGGTATCAGGGTATGAGAACCTTCATATCATGGAAAAAGAAGGAAGGTATACAGAGTAACGAAATATGACGCTTCCCCTTTCAGATCCCCTCCCCTCCCCGCGGGGTACGTGCATACGGGCCTGGGCCTCATGATTTACATTAATGTGATTTCAGCCTGAGTGGTCCTATCTAATCTGATATATTGAAAGCGGAAATGGAACAAATGTTGGCTTGCTTGTGACTCCATAGTCTGGAAACTTTCGAAGTGGAATTCCCGTTGTGAGCAAAGATGTAGTAGTTCTTTGTATTAATTGCAGAAAAAATTGTTGAGTCACTTCTGGAACGAAGGTAACTTGTTTGAAAATGACTATCTCACTTGGATGGGCCCAATATCTGGAGACCTCAGAATTCGATGAAACTTGGCCCACAAGAAGTATTTGACATTCTAGTCACGAAAATGATGCTCTTAAGCTTATATTGCTCTTTTATTACACTTACTGTACGTATACGATGGTAGGCCAAAACATCAATGTGCTAGTCTTTACACAGTGCCTACCTGACATTGTTAACGAATATCATGTTAGCATCAACGTCTAACGTCAGCTCATCTTGATAACGACCTTCCCCCCCCCCCTCCCCTCCCCGACACCTCAGTACGAACCGCCAGGTGCGGCATGCCACACCCTACGCTTGACCCTATGTATCAATCTTGGCCTCAGCTGAAATAACACCTACTAAGAATTACAGAACGCTTCTCATTATTGTTTAATTACGCTAGGAACTTCCAGCACACAGCGGTCGATGTGGTTACATCGTCTTAAAAAAAGTTTCCAGAAAACTTAAGATTTGGTGTAGCAAGGTTTTCGCGTCGCTGATTTCAGTACCCAACTTTTTACGTCATCGTAAAGCTGTTCAAATGGTGTAATCACGATTTTGAGAAGTATTGTAAAAAAGCTATTGCTGTTTACCTTGCATAACTTACAAAGAAACCATTACGGCAAGCTGCAAACTTCATATTTAGTTTTATCCGCTCGTAGTTAGCCTAGTGCAAGAGTTCTCAAGCTGTTTATTCACTTCTTAAGGCCATTAGTGCTCTCAATAGCTTAGAACCCTTCTTGAAATTTCTACCGTAATCCTGCAGTAAAGAAAAGCAACCGGTGATTCCCTTCATACCACGAATCTAAGTTAAAGCCAGCTCTATAGATTGGTACCTGAAGGTTTGCAAAGCGCTTCGTAGGAAGAGAGTTATTGACGTTCAAAATGCGTGCACATACTTTTGAGACACTCTGTATTTACGGCGGTAAATTCTTTCGTCGAGATTTTCACCGAATTTCAAGCTTTCTTCTCTAAAAAATGTTCATCCACAGAAGGGCCTGCCTAAACTTAACGAACGAGACCACAACCTGCATGCTGGGTCTTCCGGGAGCAAATGCATTTTCTGTCGTAGAGTCTCTCTAAATCGAGATTTTTACCGGTTTTCACACAAATTTTAGGGGAAAGCAAAGCTTTTGCCTGAAAAGTATTCAGTCACGAAGAGCGGATGCCTAAGCTCAACCAGCAAGACCTTAGCTTGCACGCTGGGTCTTCATTCCGGGAGCGAATGCATATTATCTATATGCATACTAGCTGGTGTCCCGGCCTCACCGAGGCTCCAAATTAGTTTAGCTCACAAAATGTGTAAACTTACACGTCTGAACTTCTTCAACCATGCGCAAAAAGCGCTTTGAGACGACTTGCCGCATCCTCCCGACTTTGAGATAGAAATGGGCTCTACCGCCCCTGCTTACATGATCATGGAAAAATGATCGGTTGAAGCATAAGAAGTTTTCATTCTTCTAGATTTGAGTAGACAAATCAATAATTCGATAAAAGGGCCCAGTGAATCGCTGCGAAAAGTAGCCTTAAACCAGCGCCGGGGTCGAAAACATACGTGTGCAAAGTTTCAGCCGGATCGGTTTAGTGGCGCGCGTTTCTATAACGAACGAATAAACGAGCACACTTACAAAGTTTGTGTCATATATATACAGTGCTTCACCTCTGCTTCGCAGAGGTTCGCACTGGCCATCATGAACCGTGGTAAACTCACTCTCTGAGAGCTTGTCTCTCAAATCATTGTTCGATTGCAACGTGAGAGCCGTAGTTAAAAATGAACCATACTCGCTATGTGAACCCCACATGATCTTTAGTATCGTAAATCATTCCTCACTGTAATTTCGTAACAGACAGACTTACAGACCGACAAATTAGCGGCTTATTATATAAGTTATGATACCAGTGCTTCACCTCTGCTTCGCAGAGGCTCGCACTGGCTCCTCTATCTATATGCATTCCTCTTGCTCGCATGATGTCACTTTAAAACTCACTATGCGATGCTGACCATCATGAACGAATTGTAAACAACTACTCATTTTATGAGTTTTTCCATGCAGGAGCGGTAAATCGGGAAGAGAAAGTTTTTGCATAGCAGATCAAAAGAGAATGTCGGCCAGTTACTGAAGCTATTATTGCCGATTGGTTTTTACAAAAGATAGTTACTTTTGCCCCTACATTTCTGAGCAGAAATCTGCGCAAAAAATTGGATGAAACCTTGACAAATTGATGATCTACGCAAACGCTCCTTTTGGCGCGATTTTGCGTAAAAATAGATATTTTGCTCACTTTCTGGACTTAAGCCTATGGTCTGCACATTTACTTGTTAAGCAAATCCACAACTTCGCAAAAAGTACAATCATCGACCCACACTGATCGGTAAAGGCGCGTGGACCCGTTTGACGCCCAGTTTCTGAAGGCTCCAATTATTGGATCGGCCGTGTGCTTTTGCAATATATTTACATATATGCTGATAGGGTGCCATGACCAAAATTTCAGCTCAAGTCCTTGACTGCAACACGCTCTATGAATTTCGTGACAGACAGACAAACAGACAGACGCTTAGCGCTTTATTGTTAAGTAATGATATACACCAGTG
>CATQJL010000223.1:55280766-55324436 GCA_958299035.1 Cylicocyclus nassatus | reverse complement strand
GTAATGATATATATATATATATATATATATATATATATATATATATATATATATATATATATATATATATATATATATATATATATATATATATATATATATATATATATATATATATATATATATATATATATATATATATATATATATATATATATATATATATATATATATATATATATATATATATATATATATATATATATATATATATATATATATATATATATATATATATATTAGGTCGTTCCGAAAGTTCTTTCCGTTTTTTCAACCTATCATAAAAACATGTAGAATGAAAGAAGAAAAACGCGTCAGGCACTATCCGATGCAGCTTTTCTTCCTGTTTTCAGCTGCCGTATTCCTGAGCCGTTTGCGCTTGTGGTCAGTGAGATAATGGCCGAAATTTTGAACCCATGGTTCTTACCATATCCAATTTTGGCAATTTTTCGCAGTTTTCTTTTTTGACTTTTGGAGAAGCTTTGATAACACTTAGATAGAGTAAACAAAGTACAATTCAATGGAATTTTTTAGCATCTATTGCTAGCCCTAAAATTTTTTTAGAATTATTTTTTTGATGCTATCAAATTCCACTTTTGGTGATGCCAAGAACCATAGAACATAAAACGGCTCACAACTTAGGTGTCATTCGATGCAGCTTTTCCTCCTCTTTCTATTAAGTATTTTTCTTTTTAATTTGTGGGAGTTTTTGGCGATAAAATCTCCATAATTTTTGATTTTGACCCCACCTAAGGGTGTAGACGTGAAATGCGAAATCATTCATTTCGAAGCGGCAAACACTCAGTCGCTTTGTAAAAATAGTGTACAATCATAAACGACTTTTGATAGTGTCAAAATCCGAAGATTTGCTGATGTTCGGAGCGTTTGTGTGTTTTGCGACTCCGAAAAAGTGAAGACTTCTGGAATAGTTGTCTCAAAAAATACTGAGAAGCCAATTGAAATTGCCAAAAATTTCCATTAAATTGCACTTTGTTTACTCTATCCGACTGCTATTGAAGCTTCTCCAAAAGTCAAAAAAGAAATTTATGAAAAATTAGCGAAGTTGGACATTGTAAAAACCATGGGTTCGAAATTTCAGCCATTATCTCACTGACCACAAGAGCAAGCGACACAGAAATATGACTATTGAAAAGAGGAAGAAAAATTGCATTGGATAGCGCTTGAAGCGCTTCCCTTACTTCATTCCATGTGTTTTTATAATAGGTTGAAAAAACGGAAAGAACTTTCGGAACGACCTAATATATATATATATATATATATATATATATATATATATATATATATAGAATGTTAAGATTTGATGGAGATTTTCGCGGTGTTTCACGAAAACTTAGAAAAACAGAGCTTTTTGCTCAAGTGCTCAGCCAAGCTCTTTGTCTCTTTGTTTCCTCTAGATGATGTTGTTGCTGTTCTCCAAATGATTTCTCTTATTTTTCTATCACATTTGGTGATTCGAATTCATCTGCACAAATCGGAGTGCTTTTCTTATCGTGGTGCTTTTTTCCAATTCATTTCTCCTTACTCATGCTTAGCTTTTTTATCTTGCGTGCCTACCCCTTCTCATTTCCTCTCATTTTCTCACCCTATGTCATTTATTTGTAATGACTACCTCTCTCCATAACTCTTGCTGAAGTAGAATTATGCCTGATAATGTTCTCTCTTTTAATTAGAACTAATTACTAAATTTTTTAGTGCCGAGGGCGAATCTAATTGGTTTTATTGACTATAAACGGCTTAGTAAGTAGAGGTAATCACAATGAGGTGAGGCAGATGGCAGGTTTTCGCAAGACAATAGTAAAGTTTTGAAGCAGTAACTTGCGAATGTTTCGCAGAGCGGATTGCTCAACTTCGGGGAAAAAGTCTGAAGCTTTTTTCAACTTTATGCAGAAACCCGGCCCCATTACCTAAGACAGGGCATTTTACAAATTTTTTCCAGTCTTTACATCTACATTTTCCGAACTTATGATTTCTGGTCAGTGATTTCTGAACTATATAACCGTACCTCTAAAAATTGAGCTGATCGCGGTTCTTATACATTCCTACACAAAAATTCTTATGTCTCATTTTGGTTCTCGACGTCCATGAAAACTGGCAGGGAAAAGCTTAAGACGGCTACCAGCCCGCGCACGCATTGTGTAGCCCATTCACCCTGATTTATTAATTTTGAACGTTTGATATAGATGACTAGTGGTGGGGTCAGTCAGCTCACTTGATTATTTGCTCTGTATCTATATATGCAGATTTCTTGTACCCTTCAGGCATAGGCAGTTTACTCTCGGGGCTAAATTGTTTGAACATCTTTTAAATTTTGAGAAAGCCCATTTGATTTTTGAACAATCGCAATCTTTGCATTTGTGGTTTTGTGTTACAATGTCTTCCTCTAGTCTATTACTTTTGTTAGGGCGCATCACGAGTGCATAATCAGAGTAAAATAGTTAACAACTACGGTATGGTAATGAGCGATAACACGGATCATTAAGCAAACTGGAAAGCCGTTGCTCTAGCTAAGGCAGCTAGAGGTAGAAAAATTAGCTGGTTATAAAAAAGGTCGAAAGCGGCAGAAAAGCCTATTTTGTGCTTCATAGCATACTTCCTCTACATGTGATAAGCTTGCTCAGGCAAGATATGGTTTTTACAACGCAGTTGACGCACTTTCTTCGTTTCTGAAACCAGCGACGCTTTGTAAGTGATATAGTAATATCCTCGATGGGCTCCGCTTGTGCTCAGATGACACGAACTATGAAGTGCTGAGATTCAGAACCCGTGGTATATGTCTGCGCCTAGAGGAGACTGAGACACAACGCCCTGTCCCTTCTGATTTCATTGTACCCACACAGAGGAAGGCTTTGAGAAGTCGCTGGATAAGGAAAAAGATCGCAGCTCTTGCGAAGTTGTTGAACGGGAGAAGTTATATGTCTGTTATAATGATCATTTGCCCAAGAGTCATATTGTAACAATTTCCCTTCATTCACGCGGAAAAAAATTACTACGTCACTCCAACCAATAGCCATCGGTAATTTGGGTTCTGATTTGAGTCCGAACTGCAGAGGAAGTTACGTACTGCTATAAGTAGGGTTCTCATCTGTCTCTTGCAGCCGACACTCGAAATTCAAAACAACACTCAGATAACACGCTCCATGCTTAATTCAGGTCATGGCGCAGACTCGCAAGTGCAATGTGTACCCTCGATTCAACTTGTGGACGCTGAGCAGTATGATGAAGCTTCGCTCTACGAATCTCGGAGTCAATGAACATCAACCAAATAAATTTTATTACAGCCATAAATTCATCACCCTAAGGAGTTGAATCCAAAAGATTGAATACAGTAAGATAGAATTGTTGCTAAGCAGATTTGCCAAGTTCAATGGGCCTAAAAGAACTGAAAGCTGTGCTCAAGAAGCACACAATTCTTTGTGCCACAACTCTCCTTGGAAGGCACTTGTGAGGCAGAGTGGTAAGCGGTTTCATTGCTAAACACTCAAATTCGTACAAACAATTCAGGACCTGCAAGATGGTAACTCTACAACTCAGCATCCTTTTAGTATTGACAACATCCTATCGTCATGGAAGCATAGCGGTAAGAATTTCTGGTATAAAATCGTACTTTGACGTGAGCACTCTGAATATAATGACTACTTGATCAATCTGTTTCGTAACAGTAGATCACAATAAGCAGTGGTGCATACAGGACGTTTATCAAACTCGAGGAAGTATTGGCGCTGTTGTTAAGCCAATATATTGAATATCTTAACATAGGTGTTAGTTATAGTGAGTTATGCTTACTCAGTATTGACACATTTAATAGAAGAATCTCACGCTGAAATACATAAAAAAACTCTTCCTCACTTCCAATCACTCTAAAGAATTTGTCTGGATTCGCACTGCGGAGTTTTTGAAATGACAACAACCTCCTTACGCGTTTTAGCGCGTCGTTTTAGTCGACGTCCGCTTTTGAGGCGTTGCTAACACTGTGGTGAAGTTTAGGATGTTAGGGTAGCAACTTAAAGTATAAGAGAACTTTATGGTGTGGATTTTTTTCTGCTGGTATAACGTATATTATAGGTCATTGCTGACTATTACCTGCCAAATAGCTAGGGACTGAGCCAGATGCGTACGCCGCTCAGTCTGTCCCATACCTTCGATAGTCTAGAGACAGGGCGTCAAAAGTGAAGGTTGTTTGAACATCTGACGTCATAAATAGTGAAGGTTGTTTAAAAAAGATCAGAGAAGAGAATATGACGTAAAACAGGTATAAAAAGCAAAAGAAACTGCTGAAAGCCCGATAAAAACGCTGCAAAGCGGTCTGAAATCTTTCATTTGGCGGCTTTCCAAAGTGCAAGTTTTCGCTCCAGGACCAGCAATTCGCAACACGGGTTTTGATTTTTAAGGCGTCCTTTAAATTTTTACCCCCGCATTGACGTTCCTGTTTCCTGGGACGTTGTTTGGATTGTTGCGCTTATTGTTCTGAGTAATAATCGCCTAAGCTGGAAAAAAATCGATGCGAAAGCACTGAAACAGAACAAGGTAAAGAAAAACGCACTTTTTACGATTTTTCGCAAAAAAGTCCACCATAATCGAAGAGGTAAGGGCTGGGTGGTTGTCTGCATTATGAAAAGAAGCAAGATCTACAGAATGCACGAAAAAACCGCGTGAAAATAGTTAAACTAGAAGAAGAACCAGAGATTTTCGAAAACAAGGTTTTTGCCGGATTTCTCGATCAAATCAAAAATTTTGTTCTGGGACGTTGTCAGCGTGGAAATAGAGATCAAGAGCTTCAAATGATATTTAGCTTGCTAAAATTGAGTTCGAAACAGCGAAGAAAAGGGTAGCAGAGCCAAATGCCCCGCGCCCCGCGTTTGGGGTAGCGAGGTAGCGCGCAACGTGCGGAGACGCAGACGAGCAGCGGAGACAGACCAGAGCCGACGGGGCATTTGGCTCTGGTAGTAGATCTCCGCGGCTCAACGAAACCCTACAATATTATATATCATTCTAATCGTCATGACACGATGATGAAAACTGACAACGTCCCAATCTTTGAAAGAAATCACTCATTAACGAGATAGACCGGCGTTTTCGTGCGCGATTCTCTGCGTAAGATTTAAGCGCAGTTTCTCGTTTTTATTTAACTCCAACAGCTTTCCTCAACTTCTGAAACTCGATTTTATTCAAATGAGAGAATAACTGAGAAATTTGGTCTTGAATTCTGGCGAAGTTGCTACAGAAACCTTCTTTTTAAGGTAAAAAAGGCTATGAAAACGCAAATTCTCGGTTTCGCTGAGATAAGCTAAAGATATTATTCCTTATATTTGCTTCATTAACATTCGTCCCGATATAGTCAAGATAATAACATCGGGGGCGAAGCCCCATGACTTCTGTTTTTTTCCAGGTGAAGGTTGTGTCCTCCCATAGCCCTCAAGGTGAAGGTTACCAGAGTACGTGGCTCTATGTATCGAGGGTATGGTCTGTCCCAATCCCGGGCAAACGTGCAGCGATGCATACTAAAAGATACATGGCCTTTCTCACGTGGTCCCCAAAGAAGTCTTTATCCGTTTACGGATAGAAACGTTTCTTTATCCATTTTTTCATGTTTTCGTTGAAGATGCTGCTATGAATGGTTAGGGGATTATATTTCGCCGAAAGGGGTATCCCACGGGTACACCTGCGATAGACCGCGCAGCTCCACACGTTACAGACATCGCAAATTTTTACCGGCTATTGGTGATATAGTCCCCTACCAGAGTCGAGCAAGAGGTGTGGCACACAAGCACAGGGTACGAAAAAACCCCTATGGGCTAAGTTCTAGCAAATTCTGAGGGCTCCCAATAGTGGACCACCCAAGTGGAGTGGCCGTTTTCGAACATGATTAACTGTATTTCACAAATGAATTAGCTAACTCTTTTTGTACTCAATACAAAGCACTACTCACTGTTTGCCAATACCACGAATCCTGCGTCAAATAACCATTATGGAATTAGAAGGCCAAAATCTCGTTTGTCTCACTTTTCGCTTTCAATGGCTGCGCTTTCACCAGCTTTTACTCAGAGCGAAGATGATGAATCAGAACCAAATTATTCCTATGAAAACTATATGACTCAGGCTATCAAACGATATGTATTATGTTCGCTAAAATTCCTTTTGAAGGTAAGTTAATGGGGTGGGGCACAATCTCTAAAAAGCTGTGGCCGCCACAACTTTTTAGGGGTTGTGCCACACCCCATTAACTTACCTTCAAAACATGCAAATATCCGTCTTTTTTACATAGTCGCTACTGCTAGACCTTCTTCTCCACATAGCAGGGATTTCACTCAAATTATTTCCCTTAGGGAAAGATATAGTCGTTTTTTCTTGACTATGCAAATGGAAAACGCTGCGAAAATATTGAATTACGGTGATATGCTAATTCTGCGCTACTACGCGAATCGCGAGGGAAGGCGGCAAGAATGCACATAATCGATAGTTTAGGCCTCCTAATTCACAATAAAAGATTCAAACCTGATTGGTCTTCTCTATTTTGTAATATTGAGAGGGAAAAATGGGACAAACGAGACTTTGGCTTACTTCTGATTCCAGAGTTTGGAGGTTAATTGATGTGGGACTCTAATTTAAAAAAGTAGTAATACTTTTGCATTGATTGCAGAAAGAAGTAGTTTACTCATCTTTGAAACAAAGTTAACATGTTCGAAAATGTCCATCTCACTCGAGTGTCCCAACATTTAGAAACCTCAAAATTCGCTGAAAGTTGGCCCACAGGGGTTATTCGACATGCTAATTACGAAAATAATGCTCTCATGCTTTTAGGATTCTTCTAATAGCTCACTGTACGTGTACGGTGGTAGGTCAAAACACCAGTGGTAGTATCTTGCTCGATGGGCCTATCAGAAATTATTACTGACATCATTTCGCTAACATCACTATCACCTCGATAACGACCCCCCTCTCCCTAAACCCTCTACGACTCCCCACGTGTGACGTGCCACACCCCGAGCTTGACCCTGCCCCTACCTACGAATTCCGAATTCCTTGTCGCTTTCTCATGGGGCAGCTCGCCGGCATCAACTAAGATGCCAATATATTCAGGCTAGAAGGACGAATTGCTGTCACATTCGCGATCTACTGATGCCGATATAGTGCAACCTAATGTGCGAAAAGGCCACATCCGCAGAGGCGGCCCTTACTGACAGTTTTTCTCTTTCCCGTTTTCCGTTCAATCGCGACATAAGTGGCATGCACTAAAATCTCCCGCTGGGGAGGGATCGCAGCTCAAAAGAAAAGCTTCATATCATGAACCTCTAGTTGTCCGGATCACGCTGTCGATCTATCCTCAAGTATTCCTACCATCCTTGTCTATGAACATATGAACGGGAGCAAGAAGCTGTGCAAGCGGCATCTTCCAGCTTTTTGTATGATGCTATGATGATCCCCGCCGCCGACCGTCTTTTCTTCAAAGTCATTTTTCTCTGTTCGAAGTCAACGAAAACTTTCCCAAATTGTACTGATTATCTAATCCAACAGCGCTATGCACATTGCTGGTAAGAACAAATGAGTTTTTGATATATCGAGTTTCTCGGTAAACCCCAACTTTCGATCTGTGGTTCATCGCAAACTTCATGACTTCAATACGTCATTTGTTCTTATCAGCAGCATGCTTAGCACTGAAGGTAATAATCAATACAACTTCGGAATGTTTTCGTTAACTTCGAAGAAAAAAAAGACTTTGAAGAAGAAACGGTCGGCGGCTGCGGGTCATCAAGGGTTCATACAAAAAGCTGGAAGATGCGGCTTGTACAGCCTTCTTGCTCCTGTTCAATATGTTTGCAGTGAAGGGTAATAGTGATACTTACGGATAGGAGGAAATCCAAATATCTGAAGCTTTAGAATATGAAGCTTTCCTGCTGAGATGTTAATGTTAATGCTGCTCATAAACTGCAGTTCACAACAAAATATTTTGGTATTTCACATGAAAATATTAGAAAGATGCAAGAAGGTTTCAACAAATTTTCATGGGTGTTTTTTACATTGTTTGATTTCGGTATGAGAATCATACCGGCATCTCTTTGTTGTCCCATGTAAGTAATTTTTAACCAAGCCTCGATTCCAAGAAGAGCTCAGATTAAGAGGAAAATCCAATCAGAGCGGAAAGTAAGAAGAATAAGATGCGGCAACATTCAAAGTTAAGTAAAGTTGAAGTTGGAAAATCACAGGTGGCATCTATAGTCAAAGACAAGTGACACTGGAATCGACTGCAAACTCATATGTTCGGATGTTCTTCCGCAGTTATCCATAGCACATTAACAGGGTCTCATGTGCCCGCAGTTCATGTATAAGAGATAGGTACTGCAGGAGCAAATCCGTATCTACATAGAACGGTCTATCGAAGAAGACTAAGTGATGTGGTTTAGTTGTAAGTGATAATTCAACGTTATTTTAGGCGTCATACATAGTTCTATTATACTTCCTTTGAATTCTGCGTAATCAGAAAAATTCCTATTTGAGTACATATGGAGCACAATGATTGCTCAGCACATATCTTATGTGCCTGTTATATTGTCTATAACGCATTTTCTGTATTGGAATGGGAAATTCTATAGTAATTCATTTCGTACAATTCAAAGAAAGAGGGGAAAATCAGTTTTGTTTTGAAAGCTGCAAAGACCAAAGGTTTTTTGATGCTTCAAAACGGCTTTAACCGCGCGTGTACGTCACATCTCTAAGGTTATGATTGACCAGCAATGTGAAAGCTTTTCGCTGTCAGCATATATTCACTAAAGCCAATGTTGATACATATGTATGTTGTTGAGCAAACGACCAAGATGGCAACTTTTTCTTCAAGTTCTTCAGGGTTATGATTGGCCAACGGTGTGAAAGCTTTTCGCTGTCAGCATATATTCGCTATAGCCTATGCCGATAATACATATGTATGTTGTTGAGCAAACGACCAAGATGGCAACTTTTTTTTTACAAGGCTATTTTGAATTTTCAAAAAAGTTCTAAAAATCATTTCAATAATTTACAAGAACAAACAAGTCACTTGCATATTTTTACAACCTATTTAAGTAAATTACAAAAATTTCGCGACCCATTCTACGCCCCCCCCCCCTTCCGCCACCTTCTTAGGTCCGCCACTGCTCTGCCCTATTTATAGTATTGAGTTGGATTTAGTGGCTTGTTGAGCTGTAGACAGGGGTTGGTATTTCTTTATTCGACTATCGTTTCGGCTAAATCGCCTTCCTTCGGATTCTGAAATTGTCGAATGCCTAAGTAACCTATCCTATCAAAAACCGCCTCAAGACTCAGAAAGACGCCCAACGCGTTAGTAAAACGGGAATTCAAAGTGTATGCAAGATTGAACCAGTGCTTACCGTTATGGAACTGTCTGCGATGCTTGCTCAATGAATTGTAAAGTTCGATTTTCTGAGCCCGTCTAGGTGTTTTTTGATGCGTATGCATAGACGGCGCTCCACCTGGCCGGTGTACGTGCCTCCGCATGTCTGGCAAGTGATAAGGTACACTACTCTCGCCACCATGCAATCACCTTTTTTGTCCTGAGGGCATATCATGCATTCCGGAGTCATGCAAAGCCTGTTATATACCCGATTGCGTAATTTACACTTTGATATCAGTATGTTGATTCCTCTTTTTTTATCCCCTCTTTTAAAGACAAGTGGAGAATACAAAACAGTGAGATAAATTGTTGACAGTCTGATCATAATTTGATGAGCAAAATGTGGGCGGTCAATGGTTAGACGAAGACCTGAAACATGGTGTTTGATTTAACTTACGCGATATTCATCGGAAGAAACTAGATGTGAACAAGATTTGGAACGTCCACTAATAGCGAATATAGATTTCTCGAGGCACCAACCAACTTTTAGGATCCCTCTATTCCTGCATGCAGTTTCGATGCGCTGCCAATGGGCGATACTCTTGCTGTTTCTTCAGGAAAAGCTTTTACAGCAACGAAGACGGAATGCTATAAACTCTGTTTGGAAGACGACGCATGCACATACTTGGAATTCAAAAATGTAAGCACCTTTACTTCGAGCATAAAATTGAAAGGCAAATTGCACAAAGTCTAGGGTGAGCATACAACAGGCGAAGCCAGCTACATTATGCAGCTGTGTATGAAGTTGCACAAATATCCATGACCGGTGCTTCACCTATGCTTCGCAAAGGTTCGCACTGGCCATCATGAAAGGTATTAGGTATACTACCGTAACGGTAGTATACTTTACTACCGTTACGGTAGTATATCTTCCAATCATTCTTCGGTCGAGAAAATGCTACCTAATTACAAAAATGAACCTTACTTGTTATGCAGCTCTGCATGCATTAGCAATGTAAATTAATCATCACCGTAATCTCGTAATAGACCAACTAGCAGGCAGACAGATTAGCGGCTTATTATGATACCAGTGCGTCACCTTTGCTTCGCAGAGGCTCGCACTGGTTCTACTCTATATGCCTTACTTATTCTCGCCTAATAATGGTTTTGAAACTCACCGCGCAATGCTGACTATCGCGAATAAAATGTAAACAACTTTTCATTCTAAAAGCTTTTATATGTAAGATCGGTGATTTCGCGTGGATGTAACTTTTCGCGGAAGAACAAATGCAAGTTTGAGTAGGTTTTGAAACTTTTATTTGGCTTGGTAGTCACCATGAGGACAATAGCTACCGTGAGCTACATCTCTATGCAAAAATCTTCTCAAATGCTCAGCACGGCGTATTGACCATTTACGCGAACACTTCTTTTTGGCGTCGTTTTCGTAAAGTAGCAAGCCTTTGGTCATTTTTTGGTTCAAAGTCTATGACTTACACATCAATCTGCTAAACACATCCACGGCTTTACAAAAAGCGTTGATACGGACCCAATTTTGCTAGCTAAAAGTCAAGTGGATCCGTTTGACGCGTAAATTCTGAGGGATCCACCCAGCGAATCCCTTCGTGCTTTTGCATGGTGGAGTTCTACGTTGGTAGCATGCGCTATGCAAAATTTGAGCTCTGGATGTTGGCTGGAACCCGCTGTATGAATTTCGTTACAGACATACAGACAGACACACACACATACACACAAAGTCACGTAAACACCCTTAGCCCGTTATTATAAGTTATGATATGTTGATGCATTAGAGGTATTATCAAACGCAGTATTATCAGTCATCGTCAGGGTCAAGCGTGGGGTGCGGCACGCCACACCTGGGGGGTCGTATTGAGGAGTCAAAAGGGGAGGGGGTCGTAGTGGTCGTAGTTGGGCAATCTGATAATAGTGATAACATGATATTTGTATCATATCCATAATTAGCATGTCAGTTAATCCCTCTAGACAAAGTGTGAGCGAATTCTGAAGACTCAAGATACTAGGCTACCTAAATAAAATGGTCAAATTCCAACATGGTTAACTTTGTTTCAAAGGTGAATTAGCTGTCCGTTTTTGCACTCAACACAAAGCACTACTCCTTCTTTGTCCACCTCAGGAATCCCGCTTCAGAAGACCTGCAAACTGTGGAATTAGAAGCCAATCAAAATCTCGTTTTCCCACTTTTCGCTTTTGATCGCTGTGCTTTCACCAAATATTACTTAGAGCTAAGAAGACAAATCAGGCTCCAAACAGTCCTATGGAATCTACAAGGTTTAAGCTATCGAATCATATAAATATTGTTTGCTAACTTGATATAGTTAATGGGGTGCGGCACACCCCCTTAACTTGCCTTCGAAATCCAGAAAGCGCTCCATTGCTGGTATGAGTATTGAGCACATAGCTTCTTCTTGCTACACTGGAAATTTGGAGCCGAACGCCCCACCCATAAGAAAACTATGGCCCTTTCAATATGCCCATTCAGGTCAAAATCAGCCGTCAAATTACGTGTGATTGTAAAGTGCAGTCACAGAAAATCGGGCGTCAGCTCTCAGAAATCTGAAAACTCTCTAGAAAAAGCTGGTGTCCTCCAGAATGTCACACTTTGAGGTCCAGAGGTTAAGAGGAGGAAGAAGGGGTCGTTTAAAGGCTTTCATGGTAGGGGGGGGGTTGTTTTCGAAAGACTTGTGCCTGACCTCTTCCTCAACTCTGGTAATGCTATCTTAGGTATATAGTTCAGGGGGAGGGGGTCGTAACCAGCGATCGTGTGCCACACCCCTTGCTTGACCCTGGTCATCATATCCTATGTGTCATTGCTCGAAAGAGACACAGGAAAGCAAAATCATGGAACGGAGGGTTGCAAAAAAGTTTCTGCTCTTAGGTTGTTAGGCTATCTGTTATAGTGAATTTGCAAATAAACGAAGTCTTCAGGTACCCGTTTACGCAACTCTATTTGACCGAAGATTGCATCCGCACGGAACAAGGCATCAGTATGTTAGCGACGCAGGATCCATCGGACACAGAAGCGAGGTTCGTTTTGGGGATGAATTAATTTGCTTTAGGTGGACCATTTGCGCTGCTGCTCGGGCGATGTTTTTATAGGACACCAAAAGTCCAAGTGCTATTTTCATGTGCTCAGATTCACCTAAGCGTTGCCTCAAAAGGTTTTGAAAGGCTGTTTGTTGTAGTGCGGATGTTTGAAAAAACTTCTAAGATATTTATCAGTGTAGATCTCTTGAACCCAAAAGTTTTTGACTCTACTTTGTTATATCTCAAATTATATAGTTTGTGCTATAGAAGCATTGCAGGTGAAAAATTGATAAAGCAAATCGCGGTTCAGCTTCTGAGTCATCTAGTAATGTTTGAATTGTGCTTTCTTTTCGCATTGCCAAGAAAAATTGGTGCTTTTGTTTGAGTAAAGATTAAATCGATTTTCAGACATGATGTGTGATGTTAGGAGAAAACGAATTTTAGAAAGGTCTTGTTGAAGCGGAAATTTAAGGAAGGGGGGGGGTAGATATAGCGTTTTCCACTCCGAGCACAATTCGATTTCGATTTTCCATATTCTCACTAAAAACCCATCTCCAATACTTCTGTATCAAGTACGTAAACACATATACTTGAACTTCGAAGACCTTTGTCACGCTTGCCTTACGACATCTTTAAGTCTAGATGTCCGTTGTTGCAGGATGAATCTACTGCTCACAAGCAAGTAAACAATTCCAGCATATAGACAAGTACTAAGTTCAAAGCAGTGAGACAGTAGAAGATTGTACAGCACAAAAGCACTAACTTTTCTTTGTAATGCAAAAAGAAAACATAGCTTATTAGCTGGCATACCCAGCTCCGCCTGGCCTTGTTAAGACGCTATGATAAATGTGATAAATGCCCCACTTCTATCACTGTACAACATTTCCCTGTGCCCACCTCTACATGCGAATCCATCCCCGTTTTGTTTTTGAATCAGCATGCCCACTTATCCTTCTGTGCCAACTCCCAGCCCCGTAGCTCGAACTTCGCAAAAAATCGATAAAATTATTGAAGGTAACGATGACAAGAACTAATAGTGAATTCGTAGTCAGCATGCTCAACCCCCCTGTGCCAACTCCTAGGCCCGTAGCTCATATTTTGCAAAAAAATCAATAAAAATTGATAAAACATAGAATAACAATATGGATCGATAACGAAAAGTAGCTTATGATACGATCCCCGCCCCGAAGTATGTGTCAAGTTTGGTTCAACCGTACATACATGCAGACAGACAGACGATAGACAGACAGGCAGACAGACAAACAGACACAGACAAACAGGCAAACAGGCAAACACACAAACAGACAAATGGACAAGCAGACAAATAGACAAACAGATAAACAGACAAACAGAGAAACTGACAAACAAGGCAGACAGACAGACAAACAGAAATACAGCTTTATGTATGACATAACATCACTGGATGATACAAAGCTGAGCCGCAAACTTCATCCACATCACAGTTCTGAATGATAATACTTATCTCATTCTAAAGAACCAAATGGAATCAACCGGCAACCCATGAAAAATCATCTCAAATCAAATAATTATAGAAACACTTACAACTAAAAATTCATCTTGAATATCACCAATTCTTCACTTTTATTACTTTAATTTTCACTAAAAATTACTCATAATACCAACTTTTGTTCACATTCTACACCATTATTCTTTCGACCAGTTGATTAGAGCTGGGTTCTAAGTTTCATTTCATGAATCCAATACAAGTTGTTAAGATACTCTACATTTATATGTAAAAAAGCACAGAAATTATAAAAATGACATCAAACAATAACCATACTTCAACCAGTAATTACACCAAAGGACACAAAAGAGATTTACCAGTAATTTTCCTACATTGTGTATTGATAATCGTATATTTTCAAATCATTCCACCATTACTCATATAAAATATCCACAAAATGAAACTACAAACTTCATCCACATCACAGTTCTGAATGATAATACTTATCTCATTTTAAAGAACCAAATGGAATCAACCGGCAACCCATGAAAAATCATCTCAAATCAAATAATTATAGAAACACAACTAAAAATTCATCTTGAATATCACTAATTCTTCACTTTTATTACTTTGATTTTCACTAAAAATTACTCATAATACCAACTTTTGTTCACATTCTACACCATTATTCTTTCGACCAGTTGATTAGAGCTGTCAAATGAACAGCCTTCCCTCTTCTATCTCCGACCAATTGGGTCGAGCTGTCCAATGGACAGCCTTTCTTCATATATTTTCGACCAATTGGGTCGAACTGTCAAATAGACAGTTTCTCTTCTCATTCACAACTCATAATTCTCATTTTCGGAACTTGATACAAACAGTCATTACGACGGTTTTAACCTCCTCTTTATCATCAACTATTTTCGACTAACGTTGTGCTGCCATCATTACATCTATTCATTTTCATCAATACCTTACCTACTACTTAAATCTTAAATAATCTTTATACTTCAAAAGTTACACAACGATATTGATTACAATAAATAAACAACTGTAGATACAAGACGTTAACCTTACAGGTCCACTTCGAACACTATTGTGTTTTTTCCTTTTCTTTCTTTTTTTTCTTTTTTATTATATTTATATCAAAATTAACTCAATCATCGACTTATATAATAATATCAAACATAAACTAAAAATATCAATATCATAGAATAGTTTTATAATCATCATAAAATATATATTAGGTCATTCCGAAAGTAATTTCGCTTTTTTTAAACGGGCGCCACATCTGATGGAACAAAGGTTTCTAAGAGATCTTGGAGGCTTCGATGCAGAATTTCATTCTCTTTCTAATGGTTATAAAATTGTTGCAAAACAGTTAATGAGCTTTCAGAAAATAACCAAAATCTGCGACCCATGCTTTTTAAGATGGTCAAGTTTCACAATTTTTCAAAATTTTATTTCAACCCTCAGAAGGAGTTCAAGTAACGATTCGATAGAGTAAACCTTATAGAATACAGTACTACTTTTTTCCCTTTCTCGTAGCTCGCTGTAATTTTTTAAAAGATTTTTTAACAGAACCATCGGATATCGGCAGGCCCACCTCAACCACAATCGCATCAAACATCAGTAATTGCTCGGAATTTGAAGTTTCCAAGATGATATGTGACTTAATATTGATTTTATAAAGCAAATGAGAGTTTACGGATTCGAAATACTGAATTTCGTTTTTCGGGTATAGCCTTGGGCGCGTTCAAAAACACGAGTTATGACGATTTTACCCCGAAGAGTGAACATATCGGAAACAAAAAAACACCTATTAAAAAGAGGAGAAAAAGCTGCATCGAATGACACCCGAGCTGCTCAAGGTTCGATATTCTATGAGGATTTAGCTGTCCAAGTATGGAAATCGGTAGCATCAGTTAAGATTCTGTTAAAAATGAATGACAAGATATGGAAAAGAAAAAAAAGTTGCACTGTATTCTATGAGGTTTGCTCTATCGAACCGTCACTTGAATCTCTTCTGAGGATTGATATGAAAGTTTTAAAAAATTGTGAAACTTGACTATCCCAAAAAGCATAGGTCGCAGATTTCGGTTATTTTCTGAAAGCTCATTGACTGTTTTGCAACATTTTCATAACCATTAGAAAGAGAATGAAATTCTGCATCGAATGCTTCCAAGTTCTCTTAGAAACCTTTGTTCCATCAGATGTGGCGCCCGTTTAAAAATAGCGAAATTACTTTCGGAATGACCTAATATAAAATGCTATGTTTATATTAATATTATTTTGTTAAAATACTATACTCACAATTTATATATCAAATATTTTTATCAATCAATCAATCACAATTTATTTATCAATATTGTCTATAAATAATCAAAATTAAAATCAAAATAGGTAAGTTTATTTTTGTTATATCGTAAGATATTGTTTTATGAAAATTCCTTACAAATACTTTGAGAAGAGGGCCATACCTCTTGTTCTATAAAAATAGGGGGACACCATGATGGGTGAAACCAGTGGGGATGTGGGGACATGGGGGATACCCCCCCCCCCCTGCGACTCCATGGGTCCCGTTTATTCTTATGCAAACTAAAGTTTCAAAAAACTCACTAAACACTAATAGGGTCGGTCATGAACCCTGGCAGCAGCCCTGCCAAATCATTATCTCCCAAACTTCCTAGGGTAAAGACCTGCCGACTAGGAAGTCATTCAAGTGGTCTCGAAAAACTATTTCTTCCGATGCTAATAATTATTACAAACTTTCACAATTTCGTAAAAGTAAGGTTAACAAAATATACACACTAGACGATTTTGGTAACAACAATAACACAACTGCATGTTGTATCAAATGCATCATATGTAAACAAATGGACCACAATTCATACATCATAAGTAATACCACAAAACTCAAAATCTACACATTTTGCAAGAACAATGGTAATTGCAAAAACCATAACGTAATCTATTGCATCACATGTAATGAATGTAATAAACAATATGTTGGTTTAACAACTCGAGATCTGAAGAGCAGAATTAGAGAGCATATCTATCATTCTAAAAAGAATGATATAAATAACATTTTATATAACCACTTTAAAACATGTACAAATAGAAGTATAACAGCCCAGATATTAGACAATCTAGAAACAAACAAAGATAAAAACATCCTGTTGAGTAAAGAACTTTTTTGGATCAAATTACTCAACACTGCATACCCTTTTGGGTTCAATGACAATATCAAAGGATACGGAAATATATCCGATATTGATAACCCTCTCTTACAAAAAGAAACACATCCATACTATAGTTTAAAAATAACAAAAGACAGAATACGCAGCCAGTATAGACATAAAAATAAAAACAAAGAAACATTAGATACATTCTTAGAAAAAATCAACAATAAAAATACACAACAAGACTTATTCCAATACATTCATTCATTGAAAAAATGTTTTTTGAAACAGGTAATTACAGCATGTTTTGATCCCACATTTTTGAACAAAATTGAACAAAATATAAAGACAACTATTTTAAGCATACTTTGCAAATTTTTGTTCAATGAAATCGTTCGAATTCTAACCCAGGAATGCAAATGCAAAGAGCAAGAAATGAAAAAATATGTTGACAGTAACCATGGACACATAGTTACCGAAATTTGGAAATAATCAAAGACAAACAGTTAAAATCTATAATGAGTAAAGGTACCAAATACCGATTACACAACAACATCAATAAAAAAGAAATGATAGATTGGATTAACTCAACAGTTGAACTCATTATGAATAGTTACATCAAAAAATACAAAATTAAAAATGAAGAATTCAAAAATATAAAAACTTTTCTTCTAAAAAATTTCAAATACAGATTCAAACCACTTCTTTATAAAAGAAAACTGAATAATAAACAATACCTAAACGAACAAAATTACAACTTTGAAAATAAATATATCAAAAACTTTAAAAAGTATTTCGTAATTTGTCCATTAGATAAAGCAAATAATAATTTTGGTATAATTTGCATAAAGCTATACATCCAAACCATAATGAAAGAATTAGGTATCGCTTACAACAACAAAAAAATAATATTTGATGCAAACGAAACTTATAACCTATGCAAAGAAAATGCCAATGATATAATAGAAAAACACATAAAATTTTGCGATAGCAACAAATTACCATCACAAAATATAAGTAACATTCCATTAATATACTGTCTACCAAAACTCCATAAAAACCCTATCAAATTTAGATTCATTACTGGAGCTACGCATAGTAGCATTAAACCACTAGCTTTAGAATTGAGGTATCTCTTTCAATACATCAAAACACATTTTAAAAACTATGTACAAGCTATAAAAAACAAAAAATATTCTTATAATTATTGGTCTATAGACAATATCGATATCAGTAACAAACTATCGAATATCAACATAAACAACATGCAAATATATTCAGCTGATTTTACTAATATGTTTACAAGTCTACCACATAGCATAATAAAAACAAATCAAAAAGAACTTCTTTCACTATGCTTCAAAAATGCAAACAAAAAATACTTAACGTATAATGGTTTTAATCTTATATATAAAGCTGAATGTCTGTTTGTATGTATGTCTGTCTGTCTGTATGTCTGTCTGTCTGTGTGTACGTATGTTCCGAATAGAAAATTCCATTTCTGAACCGATCCGGACCAAACTTGGCACACATACACTTCGGGACCCGGCGGGTGTCATAGGCTACTTTTCGTCATCGATCGATATCGATTTTATCGATTTTTATCGATTTTTTTGCTGAGTTCACCTACGGGGCTGGGAGTTGGCACAGGGGGGTAATCGAGCATGGGGATTCCGAATACAATATTGGTTTTCAGGATTATCGATTACTTTTATCGATTTTATCGATTTTTTTTCAAAGTTTGAGCTACGGGGCTGGGAGTTGGCACAGGGGGGTAATCGAGCATGGGGATTCCGAATACAATATTGGTTTTCGGGATTATCGATTACTTTTATCGATTTTATCGATTTTTTGCAAAGTTTGAGCTAGGGGGCTGGGAGTTGGCACAGGGGGGTAATCGAGCATGCTGATCATCCCCAAGGGGGGTGATCAGCATGCTCGATTACACCCCTGTGCCAAATTCCGGCCCCCTAGCTCAAATTTTCAAAAAATCGATAAAATCGATAAAAGTAATGGACGATCTTGGAAACTAATATTGTATTCGTAATCTGCATGCTCGATTACCCCTGTGCAAACTCCCAGCCCCGCAGGTCAAACTTTACAAAAAAAATCGATAAAATCGATAAAAGTAATGGACGATCCTGAAAACTAATATTGTGTTCGTAATCAGCATGCTCGATTACCCCCCTGTGCAAAATCCCAGCCTCGCAGGTCAAACTTTACAAAAAAAATCGATAAAATCGATAAAAGTAATGGACGATCCTGAAAACTAATATTGTGTTCGTAATCAGCATGCTCGATTACCCCTCTGTGCCAACTCCTAGCCCTGTAGGTGAACTCTGCAAAAAAATCGATAAAAATCGGTAAAATCGACATCGATCGATAACGAAAGGTGGACTGTGACACCCGCCGGGGCCCGAAGTGTATGTGTGCCAAGTTTGGTCCGGATACGGCGGAGCCGGGTAAGCCAGCTAGTAAAATATATTATACCGATACTATAAACACAAAATCAAAAAATAGATACTACACTATTTCTGATTTATTATATTACATAGATTATATCCTTGACAACAGTTTTTGTAGATTTAGTACTACATCCTAAAACAAAAAGTTGGTGTACCACAGGGAGGTAATTTTAGCCCTTTAATGGCAGATCTCACGTTATCTTGGTATGAATATAAATACTTGATTCAGAAAACCAAATACAATAATCACCTTTATGTATTCCGATATACGGACGATTTATTAATCATACATAACAGCACAGAAACTGAAGTTCATAATACAATCATCAACGTATATGAAAACAAACTAGATTTAGATACTACACACGAGGATAAATTCAACTGTAATTATCTCGACTTAAACATTACAATTGTTAATAACAAGATAGTGACCAAAATGTATAATAAGACAGATAGTTTTCATTTTCAAGTAAAAAAATATATACACATGACTTCTAATGTTTCCATCCATATCAAAAAAGCTATAGTTTACACAGAAACTTTAAGAATTGCACGTACTTGCACCTATTTTAATGATTTTGTTGAGAAAGTGTTACAACTGAGAACCATACTTATCTCTAATGGTTACGATGAAAACATAATTCTTTCAAATATTTTCAAATGTCTACATAAAAATAAGTTCATACTATATAAATATGAATTTCACAATTACAATAAAACTAAAAATTTGTTTCACATTCTACATCAAAAAATACATTAGGATCAAAGTAATATCTAATGCTTTGAACCAGTATTTGTCATAATACATAAATATTTCATCTCACTTTATATTTCTAACCAATAATCGTTCGTTCTCATTACCATAAGTGACTATTACATAAGAAACATAACGAACAGCCGACTTGATCATTGATCCCATTAAGAATGAATCAGTATTATAACAAAAAATTTACTTACAAAAATACACAAATATGTCTCACTTAATACTCAAAAGATTTCTATTCACGGCAGCTATTCAGACTATTATATTATTTATCTATACACAATATACGATAAGATCATCAATATGTAAGTTAAATTTGATCGTTTAAGTTTAACATTTAGCAAAAATTTTGATATATAATAGAACAGGTTCACGGGCTTTTCTTCCTTACTGAGGAGTTCCGGGGAGAGCCCGGAGTTCCTGTACTCCGTCTAAGGGCAGGAACGAAACGGAGTTAAAATTTACATATAAAGTGGTTTCTAGTTTATAAGTAACACACTTTGTGTATAACCATCTCTATTTTTATCACTATTATAAATTTCTCACCTGCAATGCTTCTATAGCACGAACTATACTATTTGAGATATAGTAAAGTAGAGTTAAAAACTTTATAGTTTGAGAGATCTACGCTAGTAAACATTTTAGAACACAAAAACATAACAACAAGAAAACATAAACATAAACAAATTGCAAAATACTAGCGCACTGATGTTTGGTCTACCCTCATATACAGTAAGCATAATAAAAGAGCCCTAAAAGCGTAAGAGCATCATTATCGTAATTAGCATGTCAGATCACCCTTGCGGGGTGCGTAGCAAGTGGAACCCAGGCAGCCGACTGCCACCGCAGCCAACCGCCGGAGATGCCGGCAAAGTCGCTGCAGATGGTACTGTAAAGATTGTCTATAGCTCTTGCAGAGAATTTTCCTCGCATCTCGTTGTGCTGTGGTGCGTTATCAGCCCTCAAGAAAAGCGATATCCTCGACGATATATCATTTCGAAAGCAAAAAGTTCGTAACCGAGAACTATGCAAATAAACAAAGCTATACAGAGGAAAGTTTTCCTAGAGGGAAATGGTCACAAATTCAAATACTTTAGGTACACAAATTAAGCAAAAATTAAAAATTGGAGAAATTTTCAGTTTCTGAAATTTTTTCTCGCTTTTATGGTCGGAGAAAGGATGAGAGCAATTACAGGATAATGCCTCATGAGTAAACAATTTTCCTCTTAGTTACTAGGAAAATTTATCGCTTTCTTACGTGTTCTGAGAAAATGAAAGAAATAATGAAGAAGAAGTTCAAACCCAGAGTTCCTAGCAAATAAAAAATAATCCGAAATCAAAAGAACCATACCTAATAACCGCTTCAACGAAACCGCATTTTGTATTCTGAACTGTTCGTGGAAAATTGAGTTTAAATTCTAGGAGTTTTCACTGAAAAATTGAAAATTATTGAGACTCCTGCGTCAATAAACATTTATCGTATTTTAATGTCAAAATCTTAACAGAAAATAACACTATTTAAATTCCTATTCATACAAATTTGAAGTGTTTGTAGATTTTTGGAGATTCCTCGGTTTTTATTCTCAAGTTGCCTGGCCCTCAGTGAGTTATGGTTTGTGCTGTTCAAAATGATAAAAATATGAGGTAACGCTATCCACGAGTCTGATATCGCACCTCCAGTACGAGGTGCGAAGAAACTTTTCTGCAAGAATTTTAGACAATGAGCGTAATTACTGAACCATCTGCAGCGGTTTTGCCGACACCTCCGGTGGCTGCGTGCAGAGAGGCGTGCAAATATTACCCGGACAGCCAACTGCTGCCGGAGCCAGCCGTCGGAGCTGCCGACAAAGCCGGTGCAGATGGTACAGTAATTACGCCTGTCGTCTAAAGCTCTTGCCAAGAGGTTTCCTCGCACCTCGTCGCGAGGCGATATCAGCCTCAGGGATAGCCTGATATTATCGATATCTATATCACAACGGCAGAAAATTCATGTTTTTCTGACAAGGGAAGGATACTTGATCGCAGTGACGATTGGGTAAGCGATGTATACCGCGTAAACCATCCCCAGAAGGTAATCTCTAAACCGCATTCCATATCTGCTATGACGTCATTCTGGAGGAGTTATAAAGAATTTTTGGTGCAGTGGATAGTGGCTTGGACTGCGGAGCTGGACGTCATGGGTTCGATTCCTCTGGGATGCCACCCGTTTTGCATTTTTATAAATCTTAGCAGGCAAGTTGCAAAACCTGTCGATATCAAAAAAAGTTGATTTTCACAATATGAAGCAATATATTTACATTTATTGGCACTGAACCACCGTCTAACCTAAAAACACTTGCTTTTAGCCTTTTTCATTAGATACTTTACTCAATTTTGCATTAAAAAATTCCGAATTTGTGCTTAACATAGAGACGAGCAGCTAACATCTCTGGCATCTTTATCGATTTTTTGATGCATAATATTTATTTATTTATTCATTCATTCATACGCACTTCGGCGTGCTATCAATCCAACAAAAACTAAGTAGAAGTAGCCGGTATGAAATTGGGGTAGAAGTAGTAAACACAAGGAAACAAAAAAACCACCGAACATCTTTTTCTGACCAGCACATAAAGCTACAACAAATGGGTGGGACCAGAGATAAGCTGAAAGGACATACTATTGAGTAGTGTAATTTCTAGACTAAAAAATTCGTTTATCCACTTACCCTCGCCAGCCAACAGACATGAAAGTGGGCAAACAGTGGGAGCGGGAGCAGAAGCTCGGCAAACGGATACCCCACCGACATCCAGACGGGTACACTGGTAGGGGCCACCAGCATACCCGCTCACCAAACCTCCGCATCACCCCCACCATCCGGCCCCACCATCCCGGTGGGCAGGAGAGGGAGAGCAGCCCTACGAAGGATGACTAAAGAGTGCCTACACTAACTCATGTATGCCGTCTAGAACTTGCTAGTCCACCCACAAGGACACGCATATGGTAGCCGGGTCTCAATTAAACAAAGTGATCACGCAGACTCAACAGGTCTAGTACGACATGAGCAGAAACTAAAGGCAAAAAAGACAAGGTGCTAGAATTTATAAAGACAACCAAAAAGGAAAAAACAGAGCTAAAAATAACATTGAAGCAATCGGAAATAAAGGAAGTAAAATGTAGTCGCATGGATGTAGACATTATCATTTGACGTCTCGTAGCTGAAGTAACTCAAGAACATCGATCTTGGACAAGGCTTTTTTGAAAGTGGCAGAAATTTTCTGAAGTAAAAGTGCAGGGGGCAAACACTCAATCCATTTGGCTGTTCTGAAAGCAAATGTGCTTAACCTGCGTTGACGACATGAGGGCAGCTTAGGGTAGCGAAAAGCAATGAGAGAGCGCCTTCCATAAACAGGAGAAATGACCAAAATTAGAAGGCTTCAGGCGAAGTTCGCCTTCGAATATTTTGAATGCCAAAATCAAATTCATTTGAACTCTTCTATTAGGTTGTCCGGAAATTAATGCCCGTTTTAAATTTCAACCGCAATGAGTCATACATTTCTCATTTCTAAATAGGTTGCAAAATACCATTCGATAGAGCAAAGCAAGCTCTACAAGATGGCGTCTTGCTTACGCAACAGCTCTCATCCACCTCGAGTTTCGAGCCAAAAACCAAAAAGA
The DNA here is from genome assembly GCA_958299035.1 of Cylicocyclus nassatus. Taxonomy (NCBI): domain Eukaryota; kingdom Metazoa; phylum Nematoda; class Chromadorea; order Rhabditida; family Strongylidae; genus Cylicocyclus; species Cylicocyclus nassatus. Next base: position 55,300,498 of record CATQJL010000223.1, on the reverse strand, counting down.
CTCAGCAGCCCGAAAAATCGAAAAAATCGTAACTCAGTTCATAAAATCCCTACAAAAATTCTTACTTGCTCACGTAAACACTATCCACATAAAACATTTATATACGCCTTTGCCGTATTTTTTCCTCCGTTAGAAACCAAGAAAACGAAAAATCTCGTGCATTTGCCAAGGTGATGCCGTGCCATCCCCACATAGGTAGTTGCATACTACAAACCTGTAGAAGTACAAGCGTAAATTCCCAGCTCTCTACAGGCTTTAATTCTCGAGAAATCTGAATTTTAGCTTGGACCATCTAACTAGGGAAAGCTATATTCGGTATTTCTCGAGAACTAAAGCTTGTAGAGAGCTGAAAATTTACGTTTGTACTTCTACAGGCTTGTGGTATACAATTACCTATGTGGGGACGGCACAGCATTACCTTGGCAAATGCACGAAATTTTCCGTTTTCTTGGTTTCTAACGGAGGGAAAAATACGGCAAAGGCGTATATAGATGTTTTGTATGAATAGTGTTTACGTGAGCAAGTATGAATTTTTGTAGGAATTTTGTGAACTGAGTTGCGATTTTTTTCTATTTTTCGGGCTGCTGAGTTTTTTTAGTTTTTGGCTAGAAACTCGAGGTGGATGAGAGCTGTTGCAAAAGCAAGCTGGCCATCTTGTAGAGCTTGCTTTGCTCTACCGAAAGGTGCTTCGCTGCTTATTTAAAAGTGAGAAGTGTATGACTTATTGCGGTTCAAATTCAAAATGGGCATTAATTTCCGGACAACCTAATATAGCACAAACTTTTCAAGTTGAGCTTTTGCAGACGGGTGCTATACGAAGGGAGGCTTTTCGGATAACTTTCATCCGGAAAAGCACGATAGTATAGTACTCTGGTAAACGTCCTTTGTATGCTTTCAATTTTTCTATATCTTTAGAGAGATATGGACACCAAATAGGACAATAAAAGGAAATAAAAAAAAATAAAATAAAGTAATAGGACAATAAAATAAAATAATAGGACAATGCAATACTCAACTAAGGGTAAAATGAACATTTTATAAAGCTTGATCCAAAGAGACAAATCATTACTGTATATATTTCTAAATAGACAGTGCATCACCCTCAAGCTTTTCCTTACGATGGAATCAATATGATTGCTGATGCTCAGACCTTTTGGTATTAGAACGCCAAGGTCACGTACTTCGTTAACAACACTCATGGTACCGAGATCGTGGTTATCAATCTTCAAGCAGTCCTTTCCGATAGGAAAAAGATGACTTTTATGAAAGTTCACCTTCAGATGCCATCGTCGCGTCCATTCAAACATGTGCTGAACAGCTTCGTTACCGCAGCTTGAACTTCAGCTTTACCATCCTCACTATAAATAGCTGTGACCTTGATGTCATCAGCCTACGCATGGGCAAAGATTCTTGTATCAGTTTTCAAAAAGGAGCGAAGCTCATTCGTATTTAAGAGAAAGAGTATAGGAAAGAGAATGCCTCCCTGGGGTACCCCAGAAGGACATTCCCTCGGAAAGGAGAAGTCTCGAGAGAAACGCACTATCATTTTTCTACCACTTAGGTAAGAGCGAAACCATTCGAGCAAGCCACCACGTATACTGTGAAGTTTGGCCAAAAGGCTACCATGGCGGACATTATCAAAAGCTTTGCTGAAATCAAAGTAAACCACATCAACTCCTTTACCTTGACTCAACGGCTTATTCCAAAGGTGAGTGCTATCTATCAGTTGCGTGGTGGACGAGCCTGATAGAAAGCCATGTTGCTCATTGGGAATGAGTTTGATAGTATCAATCCACTCAAGCAAATTCTTTTTGATGAACTTCTCTAATACCTTCAGCGGCGCTGGCAGCATGCTAATCGGGCGATGATTCGAAATAAGATTAGAGTTTTTCTCCTTGGGGATCGGTGTAACCACTGCCGCTTTCCAAGCTAAGGGAATCTCACCCGTCATTAGCGAAATATTGAAGATATGTGTCAAAGGTAAAGTAAGCTGTGCTGCAAACATTTTGAAAAACATTTGCGGCACCCCGTCGGACGTAATCGATTGCGAGGCTTGAGCGTTTTGAGATATTTGAAAACAACTTCTGATGTGATGATAGGCAACTCAAAACTCTGCTTTGTAAATTTACTCAAGTTAACAAATGGTTCATTTTGTCTTGTGAATGTATTCTCAAAAAAATTTGCAAAAGCCTCAGCTTTCTCAAAACCTGTGCTGTATTTTAACCCATCGTCGCCGAAAAGCACAGGCAAGGCAGGTGAACACTTCGTTCTACATCTGATATAGGAGATTATATCTTTCATGTACTTGCTACTGGCTAATCCTCTTATCCTGTAAGCCATATATTTTTTTAAGTACCCTATTTTCAGGTGTATAAGCCGCACCCTTTTCAGTCTAAAGGCGAACACGCCAAAAGACTTACTGTCATCATGGAGCACGTTAAGTGAGAGCAGTATGCGATAAGGCAACCGCTTGGCGAGGCAAATGCGCGGCGGCACGCCTGGGTCTGTTAGCGTTTAGAGCAAAAAGGGTGCGGCTTATACACCTGAAAATAGGGTAATGGTCTAATTTTTTGCTTATTTCTTTGTAGCGGGCACAGTTCAAGGGATCAGGCGTACTGAGAACACTCTTTGTCTCTGTTCAAAAAGATTCAGGATATGGACAGGGTACTTGACAGTGGCATTATGCGTTTGGGTTTTCATCGGGACATATCTCTTCATGATTTTATGCAAAATATAGAGAAATCGATTGTAGACGTCATTAATGTCTCTGAAAGTTCTTAAATACTTCATACCAATTGATGGCAGAAAGTGAACTCTCAATTTTGCTCACATCGGCACTCTTGAAATCAAAACATGGCAAGACTTGACATTCAAGAGTACGCATCGAAATAGAGAAGCCCACAATGTTGTGATCGGACGAACTCATTGGTGGGAGAATGGTAAAATTGGTTACAAAATCAGCATTTGTAAAAACTACGTCCAATATGTGCCCTCCCCGCGTTGGAAGATCAACGCATTGCGTTAAACATAAAGCATCAAATGCGGAAAGGAATTTATACCCTGTGGCATTGGAGGCACTTTTATTTGCCCAATCAATCGAGATTCAAATTACCCGCCACTACAGACCTGAATGTGCGAGAAGAAAGAAGATCAGAAATCAGAGAGAGAAGAAGCTCATCCTGCCTAGCACTGCTTTGCGGCGGTCGATAGGCCAAAATAAATCGATAAGTCTCACCTTGAACAAGAGGATTCAAAAGAAAATCGAAACAAATAATGTCTGCACTCAAATCCTTCATTGAAAAGCTAACCTCCTAAAAAAATACTGTATCTGTATTATAGCGCAAACACCTCCACCCTTTCTGCCCCTGTGATCTTTTCTAAGCAGCACATACGGAGTATTTCCACTTAGCTTTCCGTCACTTATGTTTGAACTCGACCAAGTCTCAGTAATGAGCAGAAGTGCTGGCTTAGAGGTGGACAAGGAATGGTGGAGGTCAGTTTTTTGACACATTTCTGTTGTGGATGTCAGAAGTCTTAATGACCTCCCCTTTATAGACAACATGCGTTCGCTTACCTTCTTTCTGGTTTGTCTCTCTAGCGGCATTGCGTAACTCTCTGTCCTGTTGTCTTTCTTCAGGTGTCATCGATCTTCGCACGTACACGTTCTTGTAGATCGAAATGTTTTTTATTGACGACACTTAGTGAGCAAGTCTCTATGCAAAAAAAAATTACTGGGAAACACACATTGAACAAGCCTGGTTTTCCCCTCCCTAACCCTCCCCATACGATATATTTGCGTGGGTCACGACTCAACATCTAGAGTATTAAGCATACCGAGGACAAAGTTCTCGGTATGCTCCTGACGCGATAGCGCAGGCATATCGGGGTCGCCTTCCGGCACTCCATAAATGACGACCGATCTATCACGCTTTTCTGCTTTTATAAAACTACCGGATAAGGAAGGCAACTCACTGACGAATTCTTCCAGTAAAGGAATGACTTCAGGGGCTTTTGCGCTAACAATAGAATGAATACGCTCTAAGTTGAGCTGCTTGGTCGTCCATCATTGGAAGGGCTTTGGTGACGAGGGGAGACGAAGGCTTCCTCTTTTTAGGAAGTTGCGGCAAGGGAGTGGACATGGGGGTAGTGGACATGGCGGATCAATCAAAAAACGCACCGCTCAGCGTGACCGCAGGAGGGGGACTGTGATGTTAATCAATTGCAGTGTTTGTCATCTCTTACTAGACGGTGGTTAGACGGAGGGTCAGTGCCAATAAATGTAAATATATTGCTTCATATTGTGAAAATCAACTTTTTCTAAATGCCGACAGGTTACAAAAATGCAAAACGGGTGGCATCCCAGAGGAATCGAACCCACGACGTCCAGCTCCGCAGTCCACTGTCCTTTGCAGCAAAAATCCTTTATAACTCCTCCAGAATGACGTCACAGCAGATATGGAATGCGGTTCAGAGATCACCGTGGGACGGTATACGCGGTATACACCACTTACGCAATCGTCACTGCGATCAGGTATCATTCCCTTGTGAGATCCATGCAAATAAACAAAGCTAGAGTAGAGACAGAAGGAAAATGATCACAAATTCCAATCGCTTTGAATCGCAAATCAAAGCTGAAAAAACCAGGAAATATTTAGTTTCTAGAAACTTTCCTCTTGCATTCAACTTTCGAAGCAGAATCTCTGTCAGCTAAGTTACAACTGCATGCCTCTAGACAGACACTAAAAGCTAAGCGTACTTTACAAGGATTTCGGAAGTTCGTACTTTTGTACTATTTTCAAAAAAAAAATTTCAGAGCTGTCAAAAATCAAAAAAATTGTCCAAAACTTAGAAAACCACCCCCCAATAACCACCTCAACAACGCATATTCTAGTGTTCAACAGCTTCAACAAACAACTATTACTTTTTGATGTCAAATTCTGTAACAGAAAAAACTACATTTTCTATTTATTCATTGTAAAAGTTTATGTATATTGAAATTTTCCGCTGGTATAGTTTTGTATTCGATTGCATGTTTTACAGTAAAAAAAGAATATTTGTTGTTCTAATATAAATATCGAGCATATTAGGCTACCCCTGAGGCTGATATCGCACCTCAGCTCGACAAGATGCGAGGTTAACCTCCGGCAAGAGTTTTGGACGAGTAGCGCAATTACTGTACCATCTGCAGGCGGTCATTTTCAAACATGTTAACATTGATTCGAAGGTGAGCTAACTACTTTATTTTGCACATAATACAAAGAACAATACGTCTTTGCTCTTAGGAATGCCACTTTAGATAACCTCCAAACTGTGGGATTAAGAGTAAGCCAACCTCCTTTGTTCCGTTTTTACTTTCGGTATCTCAGACTAGAGAAGACAAATCAGCCTAAAATCACTTTCGTAAAAATTACGAGGTTTAGCTATTGAATACATCTTGTGGCGTACACATGGTTATAGACAATATACTTAATTGACCGATACTCCGGCAAGACGTCGTCTTTAGGGGCTAAAAGGCGTCCTATTATATTCATCCTCAAGAACATGCCAAGGTTCAAAGATAAGAGGACTTGAACAAACTCTTGTAGCATTCCTTCGCGATTTACATGAAAGTACTTAGCATGTTACCGTACCAATATTGTCGCAGTATTTTTCATTAGCATACGCAAAAAAGCCAACTTTATCTTTTCTTTAAGGACACGATTTCGTTTGGATTTCCTACTTTGTTGAGAAGGGGTTTAGCATTGGCAGCGATATTAAACACAGTCTCAAATGTTTTAAATGTAAGTTAATGAGGTCCGGCACAACCCCTGAAAAGGTATGACAGTCACAACTTTTCTGGGGTTGTGCCACCCCCCCCCCCTTCATTTACCTGCAAGGATGATTTTAGAGAATAAATATACAGTTTGATGGCCAAAATCTTGTAGTTTTGTATAAGTAATTAAAGCAGAATTCGTCTTCTTTCATTTGAGCAGTAGTTGGTGGAAGCACAACCAATGTAATCGAGAAATGGGATAATTTAGGTTTTGGCTGGCTCCCAGTTCTATGGTTTGATGGTTTTTGAACCAAGATTCATGATAGGGGCAAATAGGAAGTAGTGCTTTTATTGAGTAGATGAAGAGGTAGCTAATTTACTTAGTGGGGAAGGGAGGGGTCGTATCCGGCGGTTGTGTGCCACACCTCTTGCTCGACCCTGTTCCAGAAAGTCTTTTTTACAGGGCTTGTGTTCGATTTACCACACATCGTCATCAACCGACATGGAGCCGCTGAGGGTAGATAGCACCGACAGTGTGTACAAGATGACAAGAAATAACTCTATAACAAAATCCTGCCAGCACATTGAATTCAAGCTTACGAGGTACTCAAAATTGAACATATTAAGCGCATGTTCGGAGCCCCATACTATATGACCGTTTTGTCGGAAGCAAAACAGTATTCTTTTCAAAACGTTCTCCTCAAAACAAAGGTGACGTTTCTGTTTGACCCGAACGTCGGCTCTAAATCATCCGACAACCTACGCAATGTTTGATATCCGCAGGCAATGACAGCTCACGCATAGCCCTCAGGGATTGTGGGTGCATAACCTCTCGCATGAATCGCTTTGATCAAAACATTTGTAAGCTACTTACCAACGCATCCGCAAAACCCGTCGGGCGCTTATCTGTCGTTTAATCGCTCGTTTCCCCGTCACATAAGCGTCTCAGGTATTCTCGAGGGTGCTGCGATCTTATGAAAGAAAATGAGGCTCCGTCCAGACTTGGCCGACCTGCGCAATACGAGTGGTCTTTTCTATCTCTCTGCGTTGATTTTCTTCAGAAAAAACTTGGTGTAACCGACTGTCCGATGATGACCAAATCATTGAGCAAAGTTGCGAGCGCGTCCGCTCGCATGAAATCATACAAAAGTAGCCGCTCTTCCTGCGCTCGCGCTGATCTTCGTTCAATGTCTGGTCATAGCAATCGATACTATACTCCTGTACAAGGCGTTACTTTTTTCGATTTGGACCTTTGCTATCAAAATGTTCACATCCTTCCATCCTCATCCATGCTTGAATAAGCTCATCATTTGAAACTCCTAAATCAAGCGAAACGTTTGTAATCCAACAAGCCGAACTACTCAGAATTTGCGTTTGACAATCCTTTTCCGATGAGCTGATATTCAACCATACGTTTGAAGACTTCAAATAAGTTGTATCTTTTAATTAGCTGGCCTCAGCTGCTGTACCGTCGTTACTCTTAGAAGAATATATTTAATGCGGGCACAAGTTTTCAGACGCAAGTTCCTCTTCATGATAACTGTTCACTGCTGCGTTCGTCGAAGTTGACGGTTATCGGAATACCGAGCTTCGCATCCGCATTCCAAAAGCAGGATAAGAGCTTCCACTTGAGGGTCTCCAAATTCTTCGCCCCAGGGCATCAAGCACCACTTCTTTCCAAAAAAAACAACATTGGCAAGAGAGATTTCCTGAAGAAATAAAAGTTGTAACAATAGCAGAAAAAAGCGAGTGAAAAGGAGAAACGTAGTTTACTCGAACGAGCAGTTCTGGCGCCTGTGGCCAAGTAGTCGCACCGGTATTGATTGAAATTCCCCCACCATCAAGAACTCTGGTACCGCAGTGCCGGCGCTGTCTTGTAGCTGTCCAAGCCTCGACAAAGGTCGGGAACTCTGGACGCAGCCTGTGTGTGTGTATGTGTGTATGTGTGTATGTGTGTATGTGTGTACGTGTGTATCTGTGTATGTGTGTATGTGTGTATGTGTGTATGTGTGTATGTGTGTATATGTGTATGTGTGTATGTGTGTATGTGTGTATGTGTGTATGTGTGTATAGGGCATTTGAAAAATCGTGACGATGGCGCGACCGCGCGCGACACGCACGCCAGTTGCGGAAACCGCATTTTCTTGGTTTTCATCTCTAGTCGAATGTTTTCTTTGCTTGCGTATGATAATATTTAGACGCTGGAAGTGTCTGAGCTGAACGTCGAGGTGATGCCTTCTTGTATGAGCGTTTTATGCTCCTGTGGGCGCAAAGTCCGCAGTAAAATCCGTCGTCACGATTTTATAAATGAACCATATGTGTGTAAATGTGTATGTGAGTATGTGTGTATGTGTGTATGTGTGTGTTATAGTTAGCACCAAATATTCGTGTTCGAATAATTTATTCGAAATATCCGACTATTCGAATATTCGAATAGTCGAATATTCGAGAAAGTCCATTTATTCGATTATTCGAGTAGTCGAATGAATGAGATAGGCCAATATTCGAATAATTCGTTCATTCGACGATTTCGAATAATAACTTATTCGAATATTCGTTCATTCGAGGAGTTTCAAAAAAGGTTGTTCGAATATTCGTTCATTCGAGTAATTTTGAAAGATAGTTATTCGAATATTCGAATATTCGAATAATGCATGCAAATATTCGAATAATATTCGAACATTTATTCGAAATTAGCTTGAATATTCGATCAAGTTCGGTTATTCATGTATTCGTTATTCCGAATTTTGGAATGTGCCAATATTCGAATATTCAAATTCGAAGAAAATGAAAATCGAAAGTCGAATGAAATTCGTTCATTCGAAGAATTTTCGAAAATCAAATATTCGATATTCATTCGTTCGAAAAATTTTCGAAAATCAATTATTCGATATTCATTCGTTCGAAAAATCTTCAAAAATTAATTATTCGATATTCGTTCATTCGGCGAAAATTTCTGTTCGTTACAACCAGGGTCAAGCGTGGGGTGCGGCACGCCACACCTGGGGGGGGGGGGGGTCGTATTGAGGAGTCAAAGGGGGAGGGGGTCGTAGTTGGGTAATTTGATAATAGTGATAACATGATATTCGTATCATATCTCCATAATAAGCATGTCAACTAACCCCTGTAGACAAAGTGTGAGCGAATTCTGAAGATTCAAAATACTAGGCTACCTAAATAAAATGGTCAAATTCCAACATGGTTAACTTTGTTTCAAAGGTGAATTAGCTATCCGTTTTTGCACTCAAGACAAAGCACTACTCTTCTTTGTCCACCTCAGGAATCCCGCTTCAGAAGACCTGCAAACTGTAGAATTAGAGGCCAACCAAAATCTCGTTTTTCCCATTTTTCGCTTTTGATCGCGGTGCTTTCACCAAATATTACTTAGAGCTAAGAAGACAAATCAGGCTCCAAACAGTCCTATGGAATCTACAAGGTTTAAGCTATCGAATCATATAAATATTGTTTGCTAAAAATGTTTTTTTTTGATATAGTTATTGGGGTGCGGCACACCCCCTTAAAAGCTGCGGCTGCCGCAGCTTTTAAGGGGGTGTGCCGCACCCCTTAACTTGCCTTCAAAATCCAGAAAGCGCTCCATTGCTGGTATGAGTATTGAGCACATAGCTTCTTCTTGCTACATTGGGAATTTGGAGCCGAACGCCCCACCCATAAGAAAGGCCCTTTCAATATGCCCCAGATCAAAATCAGCCGTCAAATTACGTGTGATTGTAAAGTGCAGTCACAGAAAATCGGGCGTACGGCCCTCAGAAATCTGAAAACTCTCTATAAAAAGATGGTGTCCTCCAGAATGTCACACTTTGAGATCCAGAGGTTAAGAGGAGGAAGAAGGGGTCGTTTGAGGGCTTTCATGGGAGAGGAGGAGGAGGTGGGGTTCGAAAGACTTGTGCCTGACCTCTTTCTCAACTCTGGTAATGCTATCTAGGTATATAGTTCAGGGGGGGGTCTTATTAAGACAGCAATCAGGGGGGGGGGTCGTAACCAGCGATCGTGTGCCACACCCCTTGCTTGACCCTGGTTACAACTATAGTGTGTATGTGTGTATGTGTGTATGTGTGTATGTGTGTGTATGTGTGTGTGTATGTGTGTATGTGTGTATGTGTGTATGTGTGTATGTGTGTATGTGTGTATGTGTGTATCTATGTGTTATGGCTACATCTACTCCTCCACCCCAAGTGTGAACAAATTGAACTGTGCAAAGCGTTTTCGAGTTGTCTAGTCCCAGAATCAATCATGTAATTTGTAGCACGAAGGAGAGCAAAGGATGTGTAAAAGGCTATGGAGAGGAAAACATGTTAAAGAGATAAGCATTTCAAAGTCTTGCTCGAAATCAGCCTATATGTGGTTCATATGCTTGCTAATCAATATTTTCAGATTACCGCTGCAAACAACAGAATCAACAACAGCCTTAAACGATGGTATATCTTCCTCAAACAAGATTTTCTACAATTTTCTATCATTGCTTATTTCGCTTCTAATCTGTGGTTTCCTTATCGCTCACTGTTAGCATTAAAAGCTTGCAACGCTCCAAAAATGCCTACTCACAAAGTCTAGACTCATAGGAAAGGTCATAAGAATGAAACGTCTTAAAAAGTTTTTGGGCATTCGGCTATTGTATCGAGTCATCGCTACCCCTGTTAGATAGATCTACAGTGATTTGTAAGATTAAGAAAGGTATGGTGTGTATCCCCGCCTGCTTCCCATAGGTACCTCCGCACCGCGCCACGCGCGCCGGGCTGCCTTCCATGCGCCCTCATTTTTTGTGCATTCTCAAAGTGTTTTCCTTCTTCTTTCTTCGTTCCTTCTTTTTGTACCCTCTATTTCAGGCAAGAAGGTCTGCAAGGTTGGCCGGTAACGACGGCAACGCGCCGTCTTTCCTGTTAAGCATGTGAGGGGTCAAACCAGATAAAGCTCTGTCTCGTTTACTGCAGCAGACCTCTCCTGGGTTTTCTTTCCAGGTTGGCTCAACTCCTGCTCGAGAACTGGCCGAGGTGCTGCACCCAAGTGAGGTGGCGTATATTACATTTTAGTAAACCTTTATTTGATGGAATGTCATGTGAAAATTTATCTACCGTGTGTTCCATCAACCTGCTCGAAATGAACACGTTGAATTCCCAGACTGAGTCAAACATGAATTCCGTTGGCGAGGCCTACCTTACTTGGGTGCAGTACCTCGACAAGACCTGAAGCAAGTTTTGAGCTAGTCTGAAAGAAAATTTAAAAGAGGTTTCTGCAGCAACAGGCAGACTAATTGTAAGCCTTTTTGGTTTGACTTGTCAAACACGTTGAGTCAGAAATCGATCATCCCTCGTCGCCGTGCGGTTTCTAACTGCTATGATTGTTCATAATCTTCCGGCGCCCCCTCCCCCCTCCCCCCCCCCCCCGAGAACGAGTCGCGAAGTTTCTGAAAGTCACTTACATGAGTTATAAAAATGTGCAAGCGACTTGTTTATTCAATACTTGTATGTAATTAAAGTTGTTTTCAAAATTCAAAAATTCATTTTAGCCTTTTGAGAAAACTTTTTTGGGGAGGCGTGGCTGACGCCAAGCACTTTCACTAGGTAAAAATTTTGTCGCGCTCCCTCCCCCCCCTCGAATGGTTTTCCCTGGGTACGCCAGCTGGGAGCGCAAGGTTACAAAAGTTAGCGCGCCTACGCATCACAATAGATTTGCGGGCTCGGAGAAATCGCTCGAGGTATATGCGAGGTCTAACAGGGGAAAGGACACGTTGCAGCCGTTGTCGACCATTTTGTAGACCTTCTTGACTATAATAGTGAGTACAAGATGGAAGAACGAGGAAAAAGGAACAAAAGAGTCGAGAACTAAAACGCACGAAAACGCGAGGGCGCCTGGAAGGCAGTCCGAGCGCGCTGCGTGCGCGAAGCGGAGCTATCTGTGGAAGCTGGCCGAGGTACACGCTATAGAGCGTTGATTTGAAGCAATCAAACTTCTCTTCGCCGATTTCAAAATAATCTCAGCTTTGAAAATCACTTTTCCAATTGCCACCTCTCAGTTTTGCAATGTAAGAAGAACTGACATGCACTATGCTTGATAAAAACACGGAATAAGCTGTAGGTGCCCCAACTTCTTCCATGACCTCATTTCTACCAAATTTCCTTTGCATAGACTGATCCTTAAACTAGGCAACATGACACGGTAATTTCCCTATAATGCAGACGAAAGTGCCAATGTTTTGTTTTCATTTCATTGGCGTGAGTGAAGAAAAGAACATTAATCCTTTGAACAAGCATTTCTGGGTACATCTGCCAGTATCCAATTCATCACTAATGACCGCCACAGCATCGTTTTGTTTCGAGTGAAAACTCAAATTTGAACTTGTTTCTTCCACAACGCAAAAACTCACAAGAAAACGGTGACGTTTATGGATTATAAAAAAACTTTTAAGGCAATGCAACCATAGTGCATACAAACTGGAACACTGAGCCGAAGCACTTATGCTTTAAGGTAAATCTTCCGTAACAATCATCGCATAGCTATGATGTATTCTATTTTTTGCTGTGCCGCAGCTAATCTTCTTGGAAGCTGATTCATTTATAAAGTTTTTGACAATTGCAGGTGTTCTTTGAGGACAAAACTGCTTATGAAGCGGAAAAGTACTGTGAGAGCATTGGTGGACTTTTGGCTTCCATACACACTCAAGAGCAAAACAAACTTATTCACGGTGACAAACTTTCCAAGAAATTATACTAGTCAAAACTTTTGCTTGGGCAGCTTCTCGTTAGTTTTCACGTTTTTTCGTATTGAAAGGAGTTGCTTGGTGAAACGCTTGCTCATTTTGCAATAGTCACAACAGGCTGCACTTTTCGTAAAAAAACCAAAACAAGCATCTTAAGGCAAATACGCTTTCTTGTAGGAAAGCAAGCTCTCAATTTTTTACGTATTTCTTTACATTTTTGATATAGACTTAGTATATTTTGCAGAAAAAAGCAACCATACAAAGACTTGGATTGGCTTGCGTTTCGCGACAGTAGATGCAAACACGCGAGAAAAACACTGGATTGACCACTCACCCACTGACTTCGAAAACTGGGATCGTAACGAACCCAACAACCTGGGAGGAGAGTACTGCACAGTTGTGAGTCATTGCGATTTATGGCTATGCGTTTCTTGTACTTATGTAAGCCCAAAAGTGTCATTTGCACCTTTATGTAAGAACAAATTCCACACACCTCGAAATGCACCAGGATAGCAGAATGGTAGGATGTCCCAAGAAAATGTGTTACACGTTCGTATCGCTAGTGGGTCTTTTGTATGAACAACTTTCGCTGAACTATGAACCGCATGTTATAGGGCTGGCTTCAACTCAAAATTATTGTACAAAATATACCAATTCAGTCTTCATTACTGTAGGATTACAGCATAAACTTTAGACCAGTGTCGTCATTGAATCGCCTGCCGTTTCAGAAAATCTTCAAAGAGTCTTAACCTTTTGTAGTGAGAGTTTCAGGAACACTAACTCAATGTAGTAAGTAACGTAGGATATCTTTATAGAGCGAGATGATAGAAGATGATAGATTAGTTGATATAATCAGGGTTTTGCTGATTACACGGAAAACCGTTGTCACGATATACTTTTTCAAACTAAAGATTATGCTGGTAAAGAATCGGTCTTTTTGTGTTGTAAAGTCAAAGCCACTACAATATGATACCTAAGCAGAAGCTTTTTGATGAGTCAACGACCAAACGATCCTTACATTCTGAGGACATCCCGCATGTGCTAAAGTCTTCCAATTACTTCTATGCAAAACAGATTTGTCAATGGCCTTCGTATGAAAAATTCAATGTGTCTCGAAAAAATCAAAGACCGCATCTGAAATTTTTGGCTTCTTCTCAGTCTTGCTGGTATGGGAATTGTGCAGAGCAAGAATGGCGAAAGACCAGCAATCAAATTAGCATGAGGAAAAGCCGAAAAGAAGCTTACTTGGATTCGATCTTTGGTGGTGTTGAGTCAACTTTGAACCATTTTCGGGCATTTGCGGAAGACGATGGTATTGAAACGTTGGGTCGTGGGATTGGAAACAAAGGCACTTAACAAGCCTGTGCGATACAGAAGTAATTTGAAGAAACAACATTCCCAAATTATGACTTGGGACTTTGTAGTTGACAATGTCTTGTTTGATGACAATAGCAGATTGTACTTTCTAAGTAAGCTTGTTCAGTTAGTTACTAGCAAGCTGTATCAAAAGACTTGACCTTTTGAGGAATCTCGCGCACACCTGGACATTCAACAATTAACATTTTAGAACCCGTATTTTGCGGATAAATGTGACTTTAGAAATGTTCAGCATTTTTAATTTTCTCACATTCGCATTCGACAAACGTTAAAAGATTTTGCTAATCTTATATATAAAGCTGAATGTCTGTATGTATGTATGTCTGTCTGTCTGTACGTATGTGCGGAATAGAAATTTTTATTTCTGAACCGATTTGGACCAAACTTGGCACATATATACTTCGGGGCAGGGAGCGTGTCATAGGCTACTTTTCGTTATCGATCGATATCGATTTTATCGATTTTTTGCAAAATTTGAGCTACAGGGCTGGGAGTTGGCACAGGGGGGTAAGTGGGCATGCTGATTTCGAAAACAACCCAGGGAACGTAAAATAAAGTGTAGAAGTGGGCACAGGGAAAGGCTGTACAGGGATAGGGATGGGACCTTTATTACAGTGTTTGACAGGGCCTAGCGGAGCCGGGTAAGCAAGCTAGTTTTGCTGTATAGCAGACCGATATCGTTTACCAGTGCCTCCTTTTCGCTTCACAGGGGCTCGTACTGACTCTTTGAAATGTATGAATAAGCGTACTAGTAATCTCTACCACCACCTTGATGCGAGTAAATCTCGTTTAGAAATTAGTCCCTCGTCGAATGACCTTTCAAGTGAAAGTGTAGATAAAATTTTTAGCCTTCTACAAGCACTGCGTTTCGAGAAATGTAAAATTTATCAAAAACGACCCTTAAAGAGTAAGCTAAAGTGCCATCTCCATTTTCTTTCATTTTTCTCCATGTTGACGCGCGCGTTCGAATGTTTCTTGAAGGGCTTGCCTTGCATGTGTATTCACGTTTGCTGTGAAATATACTTGGGTCCGAATCGAATAGAAATTCGATCATTCGAATAAAGCATTCGAATATATTCGCATTCGAAATTCGATATTCGGAGTTCTTCCATTTTCGAATAACATTCGAAACTCGAATAATTGAGTAGACGGGGTTTCGAATAAAATTCGAAACTCGAATAATCAAAAAACGGGGTTTCGAATAGATTTTATTCGATTGTTTTATTCGAATGTTTATTCGAATTCGTATTCGAATGAACTCCGTATTCAAATTATTTGACTTTGTTGCAGAGCCTGCTGAGTATCAAGCTCACTTCGTCCGCGTTTTTTTTTTCGCAAAACTCGGTAATGCAGCTTTTGCAACCGTATGACCTTTGAACTGTATGGAAAGTCGCATTCTTCCGACTGCTTGACAGTAAAAAATCATATCTGGATTTTAGTTGATGCTTTTTCGATCAATGAGATTGTTCGCACTGCTACTGGCACCAAATCAGCAAAGAAGCTATCAAATTTAAGCTCATGTTCCGAGTTCATATACTGAAAGTGTTTTGAAATGCCTTATTTTTCCTTGGATTGCTCATGCTTGTGGGCAAAGCCCACCTAGTGAGCACTCTTGCTCGCATAAGTTATATTGCACAACTGCCTCTATTCGCTACCATAGAGTTTTTTTGCGAACTGGTGTATTTTGAGTAAAGGACATCGCAGTTGCAGTGGAGGTTTAGACGGTTTAGATCGCCGTACGCGATTTGCCAATTACGAGATGTCTTCAAATGTAACGCCAGCTTACCTAAAATGTTTAGCGTGTACAACTTACTAAAAAGATAAATACCCTGCATTCTGTACTTTTAGAATAAGTTTTGGACAATGTGACTATTGCCAAACCACGTCGCCACTGAAATGCCTGCAGTATGCCCGGGGCTAGGGGCAATCGTGCTCGCTTCGCGGAATAAACCACATGCCTTCGTCCACGATTAGCTTATGCCATACAAGACGAAAGTGTCCTATGAACAGGCAATGTATGGTAGCATTTGTGGCATTTAAGTATATATGTGGCGACGTTGTTGAGGGGCTGGGGGTTGGTACAACGGGTTAGAAGAGTGCTGATTATATATAAAAACGATTTTATCGATTTTTAAAGAAGTCTTAGCTGCGGGGCTGGGAGTTGGTACAAGGAGATAAGTGAGGGTGCTGATTAGGATGAAAATTTACTTTATCGATTTTATCGGTTTTTGAAAAAGTCTTAGCTGCGGGACTGGAAATTGGTACAAGGGGGGTAAGTGAGGGTGCTGATTATGGATAAAAATTTACTTCATCAAATTTATCGATTTTTGGAGAAGTCTTAGCTGCGATTGGGAGTTGGTACAGGGGGGGGGGGGGTAAATGAGGATGCTGATTAAAACCGGAATCGATTTTATCGATTTCAGCGATTTTCGGAAAATTTTGAGCTAGGAGTTGGTATAGGGGATACGAGGTTGCTGATTATGAATGGATCGGCTTCAGCCAGATATGTCAGCAAGTTTGAGATATGGTTGCTCTAGTTATTCGATAAATCATTCGAATATTTATTCGAAATTCGGCTCCCAATGTTCGGATATAATCGATATTCATTCATTCGATATTTTTGAATTTCATTTATTCGGAATTCGTTCATTCGAAAAATTTTTAACCTCGAATTTATTCGATATTCGTTTATTCGAAGTTTTTCCTTTCCGAATTTATTCGATATTCATTCATTCGATGAAAAATTTTCGAATTACCCAAGTATACTGTGAAAACTCTATGATGCTCCGGACCGGACTACACATTTACTTCGGGACAAGGCAGGCGTCGCAGACAACCTTTCGTTATCGAGCAAAACCGATTTCATCGTTGCAAACAGTTTGGGCTACGGGCTCAGCACATTCAACTCAGACAGAAGGAATACCTCCGGCGGGCAAATGGCGCAATATCCCTTTGACTGTCTGAGAAACAGAATACCAGTCTCTAAAAAGTGATTGAGGTACACATTCATTGGAATTTTGCTAACAAGGAAAGGATACTCGGTGACCGTAGCCATTTGGAATGCGATGTATACCCTAAGATGCACCTCAAAACGCTGATTCTAAAACTGTGCTCGATATTTGCAAAGCGATCTTCTGAAGGAAGTTATGAACTTTTTTCGTGGAAAATTTGTGTGCTTTTGGGTAGCTACAATCACCAAAATTGTTCTAGATTACCGTTTGAAGCTATTGAGGAGAATCTGAAAAGAGTACTGTTGTATTATACCTATCTAAATCATAATCAGCATTTGGAAAGTAAAAAAACTTCTATTAATGAAAACCCTCCGCAGTAATGCAATTTATTCATGAAAAAACGATCATAACTCCATCCAGGTTATCGTCATATGGAAGACAGTATTCGGACCAGCATTGAAAGGCGCATTTTCTGATATACAAATCATTACGAATGGCCACGGTCACCAAGTACCCTTCTTCTAAGTTTAGAGCTGGGAGCTGGAAAACAGTGCAGGGAGGGTTACTTGAGCATGCTGTTTAGAAACTAGAGTATTGCGAGTTGAAGTCCTGGGTTCTTCTATCAATTTACTGATTTGTTTACGTAAATCTAGGAAATGAAGGGCCTATTAAATCATTCGTCTAAGTGAAAGTGAACAATAGCGGTACGTCCCATTCTGAGTTTTGCATGCAAAACGCAGTGACAAGAAGAGCACTTCAAGAGGTTCTCATGTACCTTTGAAGGCGTCTCAAAAATGAAAATGTAAAGTACAAGGGCTCCCGGCCTGGTAAGGCTCTTGCCCAACTGGCAATGCACTAATTTCTTCTGAAGCGAGAAAACCGCTTCAGAAGTGGCGACCAGAACGTCCTGGCGACCGGGGACGAGTTAGTTCGATAAGCCAGAGTGCGCATACCGCACACAGTCAAGACGTAGAGTCCCACAGAGACTCTGCATCTTGACCCTTGACCTTGGCGGCAGGCGACAAAATTTAAATCAAGAGCTTATGGAAAAGCCCGTTTTCGACGTTTTCGTGCTCTCCGTTGCAGCTGCATTTTCGGAATCAGCGGGAAGGATAAGCCCATGTAAGCGAAAAAAATTCCATCCGAATTCTTGCCCTGACGCTGCCTTTAAAGGCAGCGGCTCGGAAGAATAGACTTACCTCAGAACTTGACGTAGATGGATAGAAGGCCCTCCAAGTGAACCAAAACAGCAGCTCCGGGCCGAAAATGCGAATTCTGCAAGCCAGGGGGGCAAGCCAAGCTCCGCTCCCCTTCCTCCTTTCGCTCCCCTAACACCTTGTGCGGACGAGTTGGCAATTTCTTTCTCACCATTGGAGACTGCCCTCCGCAATGGTATAAGTATTGGATCCCGCCACGATTCAGCGTCATCCACCTTGCTCCACTCGTCCAATCTCAAGGGTAAGAGCATCGAAAAACGCTCGTTTTTGCCGTTTTCAAGCTCTCTAATGTGGATTTTCGGAATGAGCGCCTCGAATTACCCCCAGGCAAGCGAAAAACTTCAAGTCGAGAATCTGCCGAGCCGCTGCCTTTTAAGATTGATGTATGCGATTACGGTGAGGTTTGTAGGATCCTTCCGTAACATCATGGGCGCCATTTCTCAAGGTAACTTCTATCAGCATGTATGGGGCTTATCAACTGCAGTGTCGGGCGCACCACTCTCCGCTTCCGCGCGGCCGCCTCGTCTGGACTCTGCTCCTCTTTAGCGAACATGTTCTTTGATCACTTTCCCACCGCGAGCGTAGGAAAGGCGGAGCCTCAGCCTTTCGCGGAAGAAGTGCAGACATGTTTGCGGAAGAGGTGCAGAGTCCCGCGCGGGAGCGGAGATGCTGGTGCATCTGAACTGCAATCGATAAGCCCTGTATGTCAATTGGATATACTGTTGCGATCTAAACTATGGCATCAAAAACAAGAGCATTAGTGACAGTCATCCATAAAATATATTCGATTATATGATTAGAGCAGCGGTCTTTGTCGTATTACATCCAAATATTGAAGAATGCTTGAACTGTAGTAGCGATACAAGGAAACAAAATCTAAGCTACACTCACTTTTGTCACAGTCCACTTGGAGCATGCCAGAAAATGGAGAAACTGTTGCACTTGCGTGATGAGGGCTCTATCTCCAATAGACAGAAAGCAATCGATCAGAGGACGGCACAGTGAAAATGCTCCCATTGTAAGTGATATGCTTTATCACTCCCATCCCACTACGCTTACGAGTACATTCGTGGGAAGCAAACCTGTTAAGTAAAATGAGCGCGCCTTTTCAGGAAATCCCAATAGAAATGTCAAAGTAGCAAGAATAGATGGAAGTGCTGTATTTTTACAATATGATCTGTACCCTTATTCCATACTACTGAGTCTTTACTCTGGATTTTATCCATAGATCTGCGTTACTTCTCTCAAAAATTACTGTCAAATCACCAAATTTAGATTAACATGGAGTTCGCAACCAAAATATTTTGTGTATAGGTCATAAGATCATAGCAGGTAAAGTATTTGAACATCATAAATTGCTGATTTCAAAGAAGTAGCCCGGACATAGCTGGGTATGCCGCTAGTTCATTCATAGAAATTGTTTTTTGTCCATCAATTTTATCATTTTTCTACAAACTTTGAGCTTTGTCCCGAAATTTTAGAGGGGTAAGTGTGCATGCTGTTTACCAAACAACGATTCTAGGGTTAGCATATAGAAGGTGGCATAGAGAGGGGAATGTTGACTAGAGGGGAATGGTGAATTCCATCACGGTTCCATTATGGTCGACAGGGTCTGACAATTTTTTCACTTTTCATTTTTTGCAACTCTCCTGATTTTTTAGGGGATGCGGCAGATGCCATTGCTTTTGTGAATATCTAGAATCAAAAGTTATTTTAGTCG
>CATQJL010000223.1:55231015-55280743 GCA_958299035.1 Cylicocyclus nassatus | reverse complement strand
AATATATGAAGTATGGTCAATAGATTATGGAGGCGTTGTTCATTATGAATTAACTAGCTTGCTTACCCTGCTCCGCCCGGCCCTGTGAAAACACTGCAATAAAGGCCCCATTCCTATTCCTGTACAGCCTTTCCCTGTGCCCACTTCTGCACTTCATTTCCCGTTCTCTGTGTTGTTTTCGAAATCAGCATGCTCACCCCCTGTGCAAACTCCCAGCCCCGTAGCTCAAACTTTGCAAAAAATCGATGAAATCGATAAAAGTAATCGATAATCCTGAAAACTAATATTGTATTCGGAATCCCCATGCTCGATTACCCCCCTGTGCAAACTCCCAGCCCCGCAGGTCAAACCTTACAAAAAATCGATAAAAGTCGATAAAATCGATATCGATCGATGACGAAAAGTAGCCTATGACACCCGCCGGGGCCCGAAGTGTATGTGTGCCAAGTTTGGTCCGGATCGGTTCAGAAATGGAATTTTCTATTCGGAACATACGTACAGACATACAGACAGACAGACAGACAGACAGACAGACAGACAGACATTCAGCTTTATATATAAGACTAGCTGGCTTACCCGGCTCCGCCGTATCCGGACCAAACTTGGCACACATACACTTCGGGCCCCGGCGGGTGTCACAGTCCACTTTTCGTTATCGATCGACGTCGATTTTACCGATTTTTATCGATTTTTTTGCAGAGTTCACCTACAGGGCTAGGAGTTGGCACAGGGGGGAAGTGAGCATGGGGATTCCGAATACAATATTAGTTTTCAGAATTATAGATTACTTTTATTGGTTTTATCGATTTTTTGTAATTTTGACATGCGAGGCTGGGATTTTGCACAGGGGGTAATCGAGCATGTTGATTACGAACACAATATTAGTTTTCATGATCGTCCATTACTTTTATCGATTTTATCGATTTTTTTGTAAAGTTTGACCTGCGGGGCTGGGAGTTTGCACAGGGGGTAATCGAGCATGCAGATTACGAATACAATATTAGTTTTCAAGATCGTCCATTACTTTTATCGATTTTATCGATTTTTTGAAAATTTGAGCTAGGGGGCTGGAATTTGGCACAGGGGTGTAATCGAACATGCTGATCACCCCCCTTGGGGATGATCAGCATGCTCGATTACCCCCCTGTGCCAACTCCCAGCCTCCTAGCTCAAACTTTGCAAAAAAATCGATAAAATCGATAAAAGTAATCGATAATCCCGAAAACCAATATTGTATTCGGAATCCCTATGCTCGATTACCCCCCTGTGCGAACTCCCAGCCCCGTAGCTCAAACTTTGCAAAAAAATCGATAAAATCGATAAAAGTAATCGATAATCCTGAAAACCAATATTGTATTCGGAATCCCCATGCTCGATTACCCCCCTGTGCCAACTCCCAGCCCCGTAGGTGGACTCAGCAAAAAAATCGATAAAAATCGATAAAATCGATATCAATCGATGACGAAAAGTAGCCTATGACACCCGCCGGGGCCCGTAGTGTATGTGTGCCAAGTTTGGTCCGGATCGGTTCAGAAATGGAATTTTCTATTCGGAACATACGTACACACAGACAGACAGACAGACATACAGACAGACATACAGACAGACAAACAGACATTCAGCTTTATATATAAGATTAAGAGCGGGGACCAAGAAAGATACAGTCGTCATCACTCTAATATTCTGTGTGATTGCACCATTGCAATTTTTAGCAGAGCACGACAGTGGCGGTCAAGACGGTCGCACAAATAAGAAAAGGTTTTGTGTTTTCTGACTTGGAAATGCCAGTGCTTCAAATCTTATTCACTCCTACTCCAAGTTCTACACGAAATAGTGAGAATAAACAAATCATAAGCAGCATGCAAGGAAAATCTGCGGAGAAAGATTCTTGAAGCTGAACTTCTCCTATGACCAAAATTTGGTTGCCAAGATATTTGCATTTTACTTAATGGGCCTCGTCTAACACTGAAGGGGCTCAAAACCGCACTAAGTTGTCAGGAACCCCGTTTCCTGGTGGTCCCGCGAAAGCAACGTGGACGGATTCCGCCTCCTAACTTCAGCCTTCGCCACAGTGGCAGAAACACAATAACGCGGACGCCAAGTGGAGAGACATGTTAGAACGCGTAATGGGGAAACAGGGAGCGTCGGCCGTGATGGCCAAATCGCGCTTTGCGGGCCACTTTGAGGGCAGTTTTCTCGGCATAGAAGGGCCCGGATCGAGTCGAACTTGTTGCAGTGACCTATTTAGGGGCCTTCTAGTAGAATGTGTGCAGGAGGCATTACCCCAATTTTGGTGAGACACTGCCTTTAATGTCTCTGGGCCTGTTCACATTGAAGAATCACGGAGTTCGCACCGCTTTCTTTTTCGGACCTTTCAACGGCGGATTGGACGCGGATGCTTTTTGAATGCAGCGTCTAGGCAAGTCTGGACACATAGGGATTTTATGTGGAAAGTAAGTTTGCGTCCCTAATTAAAGGCAGCGGCTCGGCAGATTGACCTACCTCAGATTTTGACACAGGTGGATAGGAGGCCATGCAAGTGAACCAAAACAGCAACTCCGCGCCGAAAATGTGAACTATGCAAGCCAAGGGGCGGCCCAAGCGCCGCCCCCTTCCTCCTTTCGCTCCCCTAACACCTTGTTCGGACGAGTATTCTCCGCTAGACGGCGCGGGACCTCCCGAGCGCTTTCCCGCATTGTGCATGCTATACAAAGCCAAAATTACAGGCAGCAGGGTCTTCGTGCCAGGGCCTCCCGACTTTCCTTTTGAAAATTCCCGTCCAAGCTGCCTTTTGGAAATTGAAAAAAAAAACCGAAAAGGCCTTTTCACCCCTTTTAAAGCTCAGATTAGGGATCTACGGGTCGAGAAGGCCCAAAACATGCAAAAAGGTGGAAATGCAAAATCTGCCGAGCCGCTGCCTTTAAGGCACTGCCCAAGCGGCAGCGCAGGTGACTCACTAACGGCTTAGATACACGCCTACAAACTGGACCTCAGGATCGTACTCTAATGGATTCATGGAAGTTTCGCGCGAGGACCCACGTGTGCCATGGGTCCATGCCAAATACGATCCTGGAGTCCACTTTCGAGGGGAATATCTCAGCCGTTAGAGCATTACCTGAGCTGCCGGTTGGGCAGTGGCTTAGCTAGGGCCCCAAAAATGCTATCCGTGAGATCTCCATGTGTCCAGACTTGCCTGGACGCTTAATTCTTACACTGATCAGTGCAATCCCAGGCTCAAAAATACGAAAATCTTCTTTCTACTTTGTGCAACCGTCTTGACCGCAACCGCCTCTAAAAGGTCGCAAAAGTGGTGCAATCATACAAAACGACTTTTAGAGTGCCCACGTAACCACAGAAGAATTCCGCATTCCATTAAGTATACACAAAGTCTCTAATACTTCGCCTTCGTCGAGAGCGGTTTGCGATGAGGATAGAATAGGAAACAGTTCTTAGCGATGCGAGTATGACCGGTTCTGTCTCGTGTTGTGATGGTTAGCACTCTGAATCCTGCGACGTGAGTTCAAATCTCACCGGGACCTAATCTTTTGCGCAAGATCTCCAATACGTCGCCATCGTTGTGAGCGGTTTGCGATGAGGATAGTGGGAAACTGTCCTCAGCGATGTGAGCATTATCGGTTCGGTCCCGTGGTGTAGCGGTTAGCACAAGAGTGGAGCAAGAGGTGTGGCACACAAGCGCCGGATACGACCCCCCCCCCCCTCACCCCTACCTTCTCTCTCAATATCCCCCCCCCCTCCGCCACCGGCTTTATCGTTTGCCGTCCGAAGGCATTAAATAAAGGCTTTAACTTGCATAATTAGGCACATATTCGTAATTATCGCGTCAAAAAACCCCTGTGGACCAAGTTTCAGCGAATTTTAAAATTTTCCAATGGTGGACCACCCAAGTGAAGTGGTCATTTTCAAACATGAATAACTGTTTATCAAAACTGAATTAGCCAACTCTTTTTTTTTGTATTTATTGCGATACTCTATGTTCGCCTGTCCATAAATCCTGCTTCAAATGAACATCAAACTATGGAATTAGAAGTAGACAAAATCTCGTTTGGCTCATTTTTCGCTTCCAATGGCTGCGCTTTCACCAGCTTCTACTCAGACGAAGAAGATGGATCAGGCTCAAATTACTTTTATGAAAACTACCAGATCAAGGCGGTCAAACTATAAGCCTTATGTTCGCTAAAAAATTTTTTGGACCTGAGTTAAAGGCACCGTCCACTCTAAGTTAAGAGTGTTGAGCTTTTGGCAGCGTATAACAGTAAGGCCTCCTATCAAGCCAATGCCCAAGTCGCGGCGCAATATACCGCTTCGGAAGCGAGAAAATCGCCTCGGAATAGCGAAGATGCACGAGGACCCCCATCCATGCCCGCCCATTTGTGCGCGCTCATCCAATCACCATTCTGGAAAGCCGGCCTGTGGGTTCTCCGGAATGGGGATTGTCGGGGTTTTCGCAGATTCTTAACTTCATATTTGGAATCAGGGACATGAGAAGGCCCTGAAACGACAAAAACCTGGAAGTCGAAAATTTGGGTGGACGGTGCCTTTAATGGGGTGTGGCACAACTTCTAAAAAGCTTTGGCTGCCACACTTTTTAGGAGTTGTCCGCATCCCACTAAATTGCCTTCAAAGCGTTCAGATCTCGTCTGTTTTATATGGTTGCTACTACTAAACCTTCGCCATATCGCAGTTCACGCAAAATTGTTACTCCCAGGGAAAGATATCATCGTTTCTCCTTAGCCATGCAAATGGAAGACACCGCGAAAATATTGAATTACGGTAATATGCTAAGCCTGCGCTACTACGTGAATCGAGAGGGAGGGCGGCAAGAACAAGCAAAATTCGATAGCCTAACCCTCTTAACTTCAAGAGTGATTCGAGCTCGATTGGTTCTCTAATTTGAGATATCAAACAAGAACCTTGCTTGCCCTCAGTTCCAGGGTTTGGATGTTAGTTGAAGTGGAATTCCTAAGAACAAAGAAGTAGTATTACTTTGTACTGAGTGAAGAAAGAAGTAGCTTACTCACCTTTGAAACAAAGTTAACACGTTCGAAAATGAACACCTCATGAGTGTCTCAATATTTGAAAATTTCAAAATTAGCTAAAACTTGGCTCACTGGGGTTACTCGACATGCTAATAACGAAAATGATGCTCTTATGCTTTTAGTGTTTGTTTATCAATCTTACTGTACGTGTACGACGGTAGGCCAAAACACCAGTGCTAATATCTTGCACAATGGGCCTGTCAGACATTGTTGAATGACATCATGTCAGTAACATCAATATGACCTCGATAACGACCCTCCTCCCCCTCTCTAACCCCTCTACGACCCCCTCCATGTGTGATGTGCAACATCCCACGCTTGACCTGGTTAGCACTAAGGACTCTGAATCCTGCGAGTGAGTCCAAATCTCACTGGGACCTAGTCTTCGTCACAAGGTCTCCAATACAACGCCACCGTCGAGAACGTCGCAGGATTCAGAGTCCTGAGTGCTAACCGCTACACCACGGGACCGATTCGAACATAATCACATCGCTGAGAACTGCTTTCCATTCTATCCTTATCGCAGACCGCCCTCGACGATGGCGACGTATTGGAGACCTTCTGCAAAAGACTAGGTCCCGGTGAGATTTGAACTCACGTCGCAGGATTCAGAGTCCTGAGTGCTAACCGCTACACCACGGGACCGATTCGAACATAATCACATCGCTGAGAACTGCTTTCCATTCTATCCTTATCGCAGACCGCCCTCGACGATGGCGACGTATTGGAGACCATCTGCAAAAGACTAGGTCCCGGTGAGATTTGAACTCACGTCGCAGGATTCAGAGTCCTGAGTGCTAACCGCTACACCACGGGACCGATTCGAACATAATCACATCGCTGAGAACTGCTTTCCATTCTATCCTTATCGCAGACCGCCCTCGACGATGGCGACGTATTGAAGATCTTCTGCAAAAGACTAGGTCCCGGTGAGATTTGAACTCACGTCGCAGGATTCAGAGTCCTGAGTGCTAACCGCTACACCACGGGACCGATTCGAACATAATCACATCGCTGAGAACTGCTTTCCATTCTATCCTTATCGCAGACCGCCCTCGACGATGGCGACGTATTGGAGACCTTCTGCAAAAGACTAGGTCCCGGTGAGATTTGAACTCACGTCGCAGGATTCAGAGTCCTGAGTGCTAACCGCTACACCACGGGACCGATTCGAACATAATCACATCGCTGAGAACTGCTTTCCATTCTATCCTTATCGCAGACCGCCCTCGACGATGGCGACGTATTGGAGACCATCTGCAAAAGACTAGGTCCCGGTGAGATTTGAACTCACGTCGCAGGATTCAGAGTCCTGAGTGCTAACCGCTACACCACGGGACCGATTCGAACATAATCACATCGCTGAGAACTGCTTTCCATTCTATCCTTATCGCAGACCGCCCTCGACGATGGCGACGTATTGAAGATCTTCTGCAAAAGACTAGGTCCCGGTGAGATTTGAACTCACGTCGCAGGATTCAGAGTCCTGAGTGCTAACCGCTACACCACGGGACCGATTCGAACATAATCACATCGCTGAGAACTGCTTTCCATTCTATTCTTATCGCAGACCGCCCTCGACGATGGCGACGTATTGGAGACCTTCTGCAAAAGACTAGGTCCCGGTGAGATTTGAACTCACGTCGCAGGATTCAGAGTCCTGAGTGCTAACCGCTACACCACGGGACCGATTCGAACATAATCACATCGCTGAGCACTGCTTTCCATTCTATCCTTATCGCAGACCGCCCTCGACGATGGCGACGTATTGGAGACCATCTGCAAAAGACTAGGTCCCGGTGAGATTTGAGCTCACGTCGCAGGATTCAGAGTCCTGAGTGCTAACCGCTACACCACGGGACCGATTCGAACATAATCACATTGCTGAGAACTGCTTTCCATTCTATCCTTATCGCAGACCGCCCCCAACGATGGCGACGTATTGGAGAACTTCTGCAAAAGACTAGGTCCCGGTGAGATTTGAACTCACGTCGCAGGACTCAGAGTCCTGAGTGCTAACCGCTACACCACGGGACCGATTCGAACATAATCACATCGCTGAGAACTGCTTTCCATTCTATCCTTATCGCAGACCGCCCCCAACGATGGCGACGTATTGGAGACCTTCTGCAAAAGACTAGGTCCCGGTGAGATTTGAGCTCACGTCGCAGGATTCAGAGTCCTGAGTGCTAACCGCTACACCACGGGACCGATTCGAACATAATCACATCGCTGAGAACTGCTTTCCATTCTATCCTTATCGCAGACCGCCCTCGACGATGGCGACGTATTGGAGACCATCTGCAAAAGACTAGGTCCCGGTGAGATTTGAACTCACGTCGCAGGATTCAGAGTCCTGAGTGCTAACCGCTACACCACGGGACCGATTCGAACATAATCACATCGCTGAGAACTGCTTTCCATTCTATCCTTATCGCAGACCGCCCTCGACGATGGCGACGTATTGGAGACCTTCTGCAAAAGACTAGGTCCCGGTGAGATTTGAACTCACGTCGCAGGATTCAGAGTCCTGAGTGCTAACCGCTACACCACGGGACCGATTCGAACATAATCACATCGCTGAGAACTGCTTTCCATTCTATCCTTATCGCAGACCGCCCTCGACGATGGCGACGTATTGAAGATCTTCTGCAAAAGACTAGGTCCCGGTGAGATTTGAACTCACGTCGCAGGATTCAGAGTCCTGAGTGCTAACCGCTACACCACGGGACCGATTCGAACATAATCACATCGCTGAGAACTGCTTTCCATTCTATCCTTATCGCAGACCGCCCTCGACGATGGCGACGTATTGGAGACCTTCTGCAAAAGACTAGGTCCCGGTGAGATTTGAACTCACGTCGCAGGATTCAGAGTCCTGAGTGCTAACCGCTACACCACGGGACCGATTCGAACATAATCACATCGCTGAGAACTGCTTTCCATTCTATCCTTATCGCAGACCGCCCTCGACGATGGCGACGTATTGGAGACCATCTGCAAAAGACTAGGTCCCGGTGAGATTTGAACTCACGTCGCAGGATTCAGAGTCCTGAGTGCTAACCGCTACACCACGGGACCGATTCGAACATAATCACATCGCTGAGAACTGCTTTCCATTCTATCCTTATCGCAGACCGCCCTCGACGATGGCGACGTATTGGAGACTTTCTGCAAAAGACTAGGTCCCGGTGAGATTTGAACTCACGTCGCAGGATTCAGAGTCCTGAGTGCTAACCGCTACACCACGGGACCGATTCGAACATAATCACATCGCTGAGAACTGCTTTCCATTCTATCCTTATCGCAGACCGCCCTCGACGATGGCGACGTATTGGAGACCATCTGCAAAAGACTAGGTCCCGGTGAGATTTGAACTCACGTCGCAGGATTCAGAGTCCTGAGTGCTAACCGCTACACCACGGGACCGATTCGAACATAATCACATCGCTGAGAACTGCTTTCCATTCTATCCTTATCGCAGACCGCCCTCGACGATGGCGACGTATTGGAGACCATCTGCAAAAGACTAGGTCCCGGTGAGATTTGAACTCACGTCGCAGGATTCAGAGTCCTGAGTGCTAACCGCTACACCACGGGACCGATTCGAACATAATCACATCGCTGAGCACTGCTTTCCATTCTATCCTTATCGCAGACCGCCCTCGACGATGGCGACGTATTGGAGACCATCTGCAAAAGACTAGGTCCCGGTGAGATTTGAACTCACGTCGCAGGATTAAGAGTCCTGAGTGCTAACCGCTACACCACGGGATCGATTCGAACATAATCACATCGCTGAGAACTGCTTTCCATTCTATCCTTATCGCAGACCGCCCTCGACGATGGCGACGTATTGGAGACCATCTGCAAAAGACTAGGTCCCGGTGAGATTTGAACTCACGTCGCAGGATTCAGAGTCCTGAGTGCTAACCGCTACACCACGGGACCGATTCGAACATAATCACATCGCTGAGAACTGCTTTCCATTCTATCCTTATCGCAGACCGCCCTCGACGATGGCGACGTATTGGAGACTTTCTGCAAAAGACTAGGTCCCGGTGAGATTTGAACTCACGTCGCAGGATTCAGAGTCCTGAGTGCTAACCGCTACACCACGGGACCGATTCGAACATAATCACATCGCTGAGAACTGCTTTCCATTCTATCCTTATCGCAGACCGCCCTCGACGATGGCGACGTATTGGAGACCATCTGCAAAAGACTAGGTCCCGGTGAGATTTGAACTCACGTCGCAGGATTCAGAGTCCTGAGTGCTAACCGCTACACCACGGGACCGATTCGAACATAATCACATCGCTGAGCACTGCTTTCCATTCTATCCTTATCGCAGACCGCCCTCGACGATGGCGACGTATTGGAGACCATCTGCAAAAGACTAGGTCCCGGTGAGATTTGAACTCACGTCGCAGGATTCAGAGTCCTGAGTGCTAACCGCTACACCACGGGACCGATTCGAACATAATCACATCGCTGAGCACTGCTTTCCATTCTATCCTTATCGCAGACCGCCCTCGACGATGGCGACGTATTGGAGACCATCTGCAAAAGACTAGGTCCCGGTGAGATTTGAACTCACGTCGCAGGACTCAGAGTCCTGAGTGCTAACCGCTACACCACGGGACCGATTCGAACATAATCACATCGCTGAGAACTGCTTTCCATTCTATCCTTATCGCAGACCGCCCCCAACGATGGCGACGTATTGGAGACCTTCTGCAAAAGACTAGGTCCCGGTGAGATTTGAACTCACGTCGCAGGATTCAGAGTCCTGAGTGCTAACCGCTACACCACGGGACCGATTCGAACATAATCACATCGCTGAGAACTGCTTTCCAGTCTATCCTTATCGCAGACCGCCCTCGACGATGGCGACGTATTGGAGACCTTCTGCAAAAGACTAGGTCCCGGTGAGATTTGAACTCACGTCGCAGGATTCAGAGTCCTGAGTGCTAACCGCTACACCACGGGACCGATTCGAACATAATCACATCGCTGAGAACTGCTTTCCATTCTATCCTTATCGCAGACCGCTCTCGACGATGGCGACGTATTGGAGACCATCTGCAAAAGACTAGGTCCCGGTGAGATTTGAACTCACGTCGCAGGATTCAGAGTCCTGAGTGCTAACCGCTACACCACGGGACCGATTCGAACATAATCACATCGCTGAGCACTGCTTTCCATTCTATCCTTATCGCAGACCGCCCTCGACGATGGCGACGTATTGGAGACCATCTGCAAAAGACTAGGTCCCGGTGAGATTTGAACTCACGTCGCAGGATTAAGAGTCCTGAGTGCTAACCGCTACACCACGGGATCGATTCGAACATAATCACATCGCTGAGAACTGCTTTCCATTCTATCCTTATCGCAGACCGCCCTCGACGATGGCGACGTATTGGAGACCATCTGCAAAAGACTAGGTCCCGGTGAGATTTGAACTCACGTCGCAGGATTCAGAGTCCTGAGTGCTAACCGCTACACCACGGGACCGATTCGAACATAATCACATCGCTGAGAACTGCTTTCCATTCTATCCTTATCGCAGACCGCCCTCGACGATGGCGACGTATTGGAGACTTTCTGCAAAAGACTAGGTCCCGGTGAGATTTGAACTCACGTCGCAGGATTCAGAGTCCTGAGTGCTAACCGCTACACCACGGGACCGATTCGAACATAATCACATCGCTGAGAACTGCTTTCCATTCTATCCTTATCGCAGACCGCCCTCGACGATGGCGACGTATTGGAGACCATCTGCAAAAGACTAGGTCCCGGTGAGATTTGAACTCACGTCGCAGGATTCAGAGTCCTGAGTGCTAACCGCTACACCACGGGACCGATTCGAACATAATCACATCGCTGAGCACTGCTTTCCATTCTATCCTTATCGCAGACCGCCCTCGACGATGGCGACGTATTGGAGACCATCTGCAAAAGACTAGGTCCCGGTGAGATTTGAACTCACGTCGCAGGATTCAGAGTCCTGAGTGCTAACCGCTACACCACGGGACCGATTCGAACATAATCACATCGCTGAGCACTGCTTTCCATTCTATCCTTATCGCAGACCGCCCTCGACGATGGCGACGTATTGGAGACCATCTGCAAAAGACTAGGTCCCGGTGAGATTTGAACTCACGTCGCAGGACTCAGAGTCCTGAGTGCTAACCGCTACACCACGGGACCGATTCGAACATAATCACATCGCTGAGAACTGCTTTCCATTCTATCCTTATCGCAGACCGCCCCCAACGATGGCGACGTATTGGAGACCTTCTGCAAAAGACTAGGTCCCGGTGAGATTTGAACTCACGTCGCAGGATTCAGAGTCCTGAGTGCTAACCGCTACACCACGGGACCGATTCGAACATAATCACATCGCTGAGAACTGCTTTCCAGTCTATCCTTATCGCAGACCGCCCTCGACGATGGCGACGTATTGGAGACCTTCTGCAAAAGACTAGGTCCCGGTGAGATTTGAACTCACGTCGCAGGATTCAGAGTCCTGAGTGCTAACCGCTACACCACGGGACCGATTCGAACATAATCACATCGCTGAGAACTGCTTTCCATTCTATCCTTATCGCAGACCGCTCTCGACGATGGCGACGTATTGGAGACCATCTGCAAAAGACTAGGTCCCGGTGAGATTTGAACTCACGTCGCAGGATTCAGAGTCCTGAGTGCTAACCGCTACACCACGGGACCGATTCGAACATAATCACATCGCTGAGAACTGCTTTCCATTCTATCCTTATCGCAGACCGCCCTCGACGATGGCGACGTATTGGAGACCTTCTGCAAAAGACTTAGTCCCGGTGAGATTTGAACTCACGTCGCAGGATTCAGAGTCCTGAGTGCTAACCGCTACACCACGGGACCGATTCGAACATAATCACATCGCTGAGAACTGCTTTCCATTCTATCCTTATCGCAGACCGCCCTCGACGATGGCGACGTATTGGAGACCATCTGCAAAAGACTAGGTCCCGGTGAGATTTGAACTCACGTCGCAGGATTCAGAGTCCTGAGTGCTAACCGCTACACCACGGGACCGATTCGAACATAATCACATCGCTGAGCACTGCTTTCCATTCTATCCTTATCGCAGACCGCCCTCGACGATGGCGACGTATTGGAGACCTTCTGCAAAAGACTAGGTCCCGGTGAGATTTGAACTCACGTCGCAGGATTCAGAGTTCTGAGTGCTAACCGCTACACCATGGGACCGATTCGAACATAATCACATCGCTGAGAACTGCTTTCCATTCTATCCTTATCGCAGACCGCCCCCAACGATGGCGACGTATTGGAGACCTTCTGCAAAAGACTAGGTCCCGGTGAGATTTGAACTCACGTCGCAGGATTCAGAGTCCTGAGTGCTAACCGCTACACCACGGGACCGATTCGAACATAATCACATCGCTGAGCACTGCTTTCCATTCTATCCTTATCGCAGACCGCCCCCAACGATGGCGACGTATTGGAGACCTTCTGCAAAAGACTAGGTCCCGGTGAGATTTGAATTCACGTCGCAGGATTCAGAGTCCTGAGTGCTAACCGCTACACCACGGGACCGATTCGAACATAATCACATCGCTGAGAACTGCTTTCCATTCTATCCTTATCGCAGACCGCCCCCAACGATGGCGACGTATTGGAGACCTTCTGCAAAAGACTAGGTCCCGGTGAGATTTGAACTCACGTCGCAGGATTCAGAGTCTTGAGTGCTAACCGCTACACCACGGGACGGATTCGAACATAATCACATCGCTGAGCACTGCTTTCCATTCTATCCTTATCGCAGACCGCCCTCGACGATGGCGACGTATTGGAGACCATCTGCAAAAGACTAGGTCCCGGTGAGATTTGAACTCACGTCGCAGGACTCAGAGTCCTGAGTGCTAACCGCTACACCACGGGACCGATTCGAACATAATCACATCGCTGAGAACTGCTTTCCATTCTATCCTTATCGCAGACCGCCCCCAACGATGGCGACGTATTGGAGACCTTCTGCAAAAGACTAGGTCCCGGTGAGATTTGAATTCACGTCGCAGGATTCAGAGTCCTGAGTGCTAACCGCTACACCACGGGACCGATTCGAACATAATCACATCGCTGAGAACTGCTTTCCATTCTATCCTTATCGCAGACCGCCCTCGACGATGGCGACGTATTGGAGACCTTCTGCAAAAGACTAGGTCCCGGTGAGATTTGAACTCACGTCGCAGGATTCAGAGTCCTGAGTGCTAACCGCTACACCACGGGACGGATTCGAACATAATCACATCGCTGAGAACTGCTTTCCATTCTATCCTTATCGCAGACCGCTCTCGACGATGGCGACGTATTGGAGACCATCTGCAAAAGACTAGGTCCCGGTGAGATTTGAACTCACGTCGCAGGATTCAGAGTCCTGAGTGCTAACCGCTACACCACGGGACCGATTCGAACATAATCACATCGCTGATAACTGCTTTCCATTCTATCCTTATCGCAGACCGCTCTCGACGATGGCGACGTATTGGAGACCTTCTGCAAAAGACTAGGTCCCGGTGAGATTTGAACTCACGTCGCAGGACTCAGAGTCCTGAGTGCTAACCGCTACACCACGGGACCGATTCGAACATAATCACATCGCTGAGAACTGCTTTCCATTCTATCCTTATCGCAGACCGCCCCCAACGATGGCGACGTATTGGAGACCTTCTGCAAAAGACTAGGTCCCGGTGAGATTTGAATTCACGTCGCAGGATTCAGAGTCCTGAGTGCTAACCGCTACACCACGGGACCGATTCGAACATAATCACATCGCTGAGAACTGCTTTCCATTCTATCCTTATCGCAGACCGCCCTCGACGATGGCGACGTATTGGAGACCTTCTGCAAAAGACTAGGTCCCGGTGAGATTTGAACTCACGTCGCAGGATTCAGAGTCCTGAGTGCTAACCGCTACACCACGGGACGGATTCGAACATAATCACATCGCTGAGAACTGCTTTCCATTCTATCCTTATCGCAGACCGCTCTCGACGATGGCGACGTATTGGAGACCATCTGCAAAAGACTAGGTCCCGGTGAGATTTGAACTCACGTCGCAGGATTCAGAGTCCTGAGTGCTAACCGCTACACCACGGGACCGATTCGAACATAATCACATCGCTGATAACTGCTTTCCATTCTATCCTTATCGCAGACCGCCCTCGACGATGGCGACGTATTGGAGACCTTCTGCAAAAGACTAGGTCCCGGTGAGATTTGAACTCACGTCGCAGGATTCAGAGTCCTGAGTGCTAACCGCTACACCACGGGACCGATTCGAACATAATCACATCGCTGAGAACTGCTTTCCATTCTATCCTTATCGCAGACCGCCCTCGACGATGGCGACGTATTGGAGACCTTCTGCAAAAGACTAGGTCCCGGTGAGATTTGAACTCACGTCGCAGGATTCAGAGTCCTGAGTGCTAACCGCTACACCACGGGACCGATTCGAACATAATCACATCGCTGAGAACTGCTTTCCATTCTATCCTTATCGCAGACCGCCCTCGACGATGGCGACGTATTGGAGACCATCTGCAAAAGACTAGGTCCCGGTGAGATTTGAACTCACGTCGCAGGATTCAGAGTCCTGAGTGCTAACCGCTACACCACGGGACCGATTCGAACATAATCACATCGCTGAGAACTGCTTTCCATTCTATCCTTATCGCAGACCGCCCCCAACGATGGCGACGTATTGGAGACCATCTGCAAAAGACTAGGTCCCGGTGAGATTTGAACTCACGTCGCAGGATTCAGAGTCCTGAGTGCTAACCGCTACACCACGGGACCGATTCGAACATAATCACATCGCTGAGAACTGCTTTCCATTCTATCCTTATCGCAGACCGCCCCCAACGATGGCGACGTATTGGAGACCATCTGCAAAAGACTAGGTCCCGGTGAGATTTGAACTCACGTCGCAGGATTCAGAGTCCTGAGTGCTAACCGCTACACCACGGGACCGATTCGAACATAATCACATCGCTGAGAACTGCTTTCCATTCTATCCTTATCGCAGACCGCCCTCGACGATGGCGACGTATTGGAGACCTTCTGCAAAAGACTAGGTCCCGGTGAGATTTGAACTCACGTCGCAGGATTCAGAGTCCTGTGTGCTAACCGCTACACCACGGGACCGATTCGAACATAATCACATCGCTGAGAACTGCTTTCCATTCTATCCTTATCGCAGACCGCCCTCGACGATGGCGACGTATTGGAGACCATCTGCAAAAGACTAGGTCCCGGTGAGATTTGAACTCACGTCGCAGGATTCAGAGTCCTGAGTGCTAACCGCTACACCACGGGACCGATTCGAACATAATCACATCGCTGAGAACTGCTTTCCATTCTATCCTTATCGCAGACCGCCCTCGACGATGGCGACGTATTGGAGACCTTCTGCAAAAGACTAGGTCCCGGTGAGATTTGAACTCACGTCGCAGGATTCAGAGTCCTGAGTGCTAACCGCTACACCACGGGACCGATTCGAACATAATCACATCGCTGAGAACTGCTTTCCATTCTATCCTTATCGCAGACCGCCCTCGACGATGGCGACGTATTGGAGACCATCTGCAAAAGACTAGGTCCCGGTGAGATTTGAACTCACGTCGCAGGATTCAGAGTCCTGAGTGCTAACCGCTACACCACGGGACCGATTCGAACATAATCACATCGCTGAGAACTGCTTTCCATTCTATCCTTATCGCAGACCGCCCCCAACGATGGCGACGTATTGGAGACCATCTGCAAAAGACTAGGTCCCGGTGAGATTTGAACTCACGTCGCAGGATTCAGAGTCCTGAGTGCTAACCGCTACACCACGGGACCGATTCGAACATAATCACATCGCTGAGAACTGCTTTCCATTCTATCCTTATCGCAGACCGCCCCCAACGATGGCGACGTATTGGAGACCATCTGCAAAAGACTAGGTCCCGGTGAGATTTGAACTCACGTCGCAGGATTCAGAGTCCTGAGTGCTAACCGCTACACCACGGGACCGATTCGAACATAATCACATCGCTGAGAACTGCTTTCCATTCTATCCTTATCGCAGACCGCCCTCGACGATGGCGACGTATTGGAGACCTTCTGCAAAAGACTAGGTCCCGGTGAGATTTGAACTCACGTCGCAGGATTCAGAGTCCTGTGTGCTAACCGCTACACCACGGGACCGATTCGAACATAATCACATCGCTGAGAACTGCTTTCCATTCTATCCTTATCGCAGACCGCCCTCGACGATGGCGACGTATTGGAGACCATCTGCAAAAGACTAGGTCCCGGTGAGATTTTGAACTCACGTCGCAGGATTCAGAGTCCTGAGTGCTAACCGCTACACCACGGGACCGATTCGAACATAATCACATCGCTGATAACTGCTTTCCATTCCATCCTTATCGCAGACCGCCCTCGACGATGGCGACGTATTGGAGACCTTCAGCAAAAGACTAGGTCCCGGTGAGATTTGAACTCACGTCGCAGGATTCAGAGTCCTGAGTGCTAACCGCTACACCACGGGACCGATTCGAACATAATCACATCGCTGAGAACTGCTTTCCATTCTATCCTTATCGCAGACCGCCCCCAACGATGGCGACGTATTGGAGACCTTCTGCAAAAGACTAGGTCCCGGTGAGATTTGAACTCACGTCGCAGGATTCAGAGTCCTGAGTGCTAACCGCTACACCACGGGACCGATTCGAACATAATCACATCGCTGAGAACTGCTTTCCATTCTATCCTTATCGCAGACCGCCCCCAACGATGGCGACGTATTGGAGACCATCTGCAAAAGACTAGGTCCCGGTGAGATTTGAACTCACGTCGCAGAATTCAGAGTCCTGAGTGCTAACCGCTACACCACGGGACCGATTCGAACATAATCACATCGCTGAGAACTGCTTTCCATTCTATCCTTATCGCAGACCGCCCTCGACGATGGCGACGTATTGGAGACCTTCTGCAAAAGACTAGGTCCCGGTGAGATTTGAACTCACGTCGCAGGATTCAGAGTCCTGTGTGCTAACCGCTACACCACGGGACCGATTCGAACATAATCACATCGCTGAGAACTGCTTTCCATTCCATCCTTATCGCAGACCGCCCTCGACGATGGCGACGTATTGGAGACCTTCAGCAAAAGACTAGGTCCCGGCGAGATTTGAACTCACGTCGCAGGATTCAGAGTCCTGAGTGCTAACCGCTACACCACGGGACCGATTCGAACATAATCACATCGCTGAGAACTGCTTTCCATTCTATCCTTATCGCAGACCGCCCCCAACGATGGCGACGTATTGGAGACCTTCTGCAAAAGACTAGGTCCCGGTGAGATTTGAACTCACGTCGCAGGATTCAGAGTCCTGAGTGCTAACCTCTACACCACGGGACCGATTCGAACATAATCACATCGCTGAGAACTGCTTTCCATTCTATCCTTATCGCAGACCGCCCCCAACGATGGCGACGTATTGGAGACCTTCTGCAAAAGACTAGGTCCCGGTGAGATTTGAACTCACGTCGCAGGATTCAGAGTCCTGAGTGCTAACCGCTACACCACGGGACCGATTCGAACATAATCACATCGCTGAGAACTGCTTTCCATTCTATCCTTATCGCAGACCGCCCTCGACGATGGCGACGTATTGGAGACCATCTGCAAAAGACTAGGTCCCGGTGAGATTTGAACTCACGTCGCAGGATTCAGAGTCCTGAGTGCTAACCGCTACACCACGGGACCGATTCGAACATAATCACATCGCTGAGAACTGCTTTCCATTCTATCCTTATCGCAGACCGCCCTCGACGATGGCGACGTATTGGAGACCTTCTGCAAAAGACTAAGTCCCGGTGAGAATTGAACTCACGTCGCAGGATTCAGAGTCCTGAGTGCTAACCGCTACACCACGGGACCGATTCGGACATAATCACATCCTGATAACTGCTTTCCATTCTATCCTTATCGCAGACCGCCCTCGACGATGGCGACGTATTGGAGACCATCTGCAAAAGACTAGGTCCCGGTGAGATTTGAACTCACGTCGCAGGATTCAGAGTCCTGAGTGCTAACCGCTACACCACGGGACCGATTCGAACATAATCACATCGCTGAGAACTGCTTTCCATTCCATCCTTATCGCAGACCGCCCTCGACGATGGCGACGTATTGGAGACCATCTGCAAAAGACTAGGTCCCGGTGAGATTTGAACTCACGTCGTAGGATTCAGAGTCCTGAGTGCTAACCGCTACACCACGGGACCGATTCGAACATAATCACATCGCTGAGAACTGCTTTCCATTCTATCCTTATCGCAGACCGCCCTCGACGATGGCGACGTATTGGAGACCTTCAGCAAAAGACTAGGTCCCGGCGAGATTTGAACTCACGTCGCAGGATTCAGAGTCCTGAGTGCTAACCGCTACACCACGGGACCGATTCGAACATAATCACATCGCTGAGAACTGCTTTTCATTCTATCCTTATCGCAGACCGCCCTCAACGATGGCGACGTATTGAAGATCTTCTGCAAGAGACTAGGTCCCGGTGAGATTTGAACTCACGTCGTAGGATTCAGAGTCCTGAGTGCTAACCGCTACACCACGGGACCGATTCGAACATAATCACATCGCTGATAACTGCTTTCCATTCTATCCTTATCGCAGACCGCCCTCGACGATGGCGACGTATTGGAGACCTTCTGCAAAAGACTAGGTCCCGGTGAGATTTGAACTCACGTCGCAGGATTCAGAGTCCTGAGTGCTAACCGCTACACCACGGGACCGATTCGAACATAATCACATCGCTGAGAACTGCTTTCCATTCTATCCTTATCGCAGACCGCCCTCGACGATGGCGACGTATTGGAGACCATCTGCAAAAGACTAGGTCCCGGTGAGATTTGAACTCACGTCGCAGGATTCAGAGTCCTGAGTGCTAACCGCTACACCACGGGACCGATTCGAACATAATCACATCGCTGAGAACTGCTTTCCATTCTATCCTTATCGCAGACCGCCCCCAACGATGGCGACGTATTGGAGACCTTCTGCAAAAGACTAGGTCCCGGTGAGATTTGAACTCACGTCGCAGGATTCAGAGTCCTGAGTGCTAACCGCTACACCACGGGACCGGTTCGGACATAATCACATCGCTGATAACTGCTTTCCATTCTATCCTTATCGCAGACCGCCCTCGACGATGGCGACGTATTGAAGATCTTCTGCAAAAGACTAGGTCCCGGTGAGATTTGAACTCACTTCGCAGGATTCAGAGTCCTGAGTGCTAACCGCTACACCACGGGACCGATTCGAACATAATCACATCGCTGAGAACTGCTTTCCATTCTATCCTTATCGCAGACCGCCCTCAACGATGGCGACGTATTGGAGACCTTCTGCAAAATACTAGGTCCCGGTGAGATTTGAACTCACGTCGCAGGATTCAGAGTCCTGAGTGCTAACCGCTACACCACGTGACCGATTCGAACATAATCACATCGCTGAGAACTGCTTTCCATTCTATCCTTATCACAGACCGCCCTCGACGATGGCGACGTATTGAAGATCTTCTGCAAAAGACTAGGTCCCGGTGAGATTTGAACTCACGTCGCAGGATTCAGAGTCCTGAGTGCTAACCGCTACACCACGGGACCGATTCGAACATAATCACATCGCTGAGAACTGCTTTCCATTCTATCCTTATCGCATACCGCCCTCGACGATGGCGACGTATTGGAGACCTTCTGCAAAAGACTAGGTCCCGGTGAGATTTGAACTCACGTCGCAGGATTCAGAGTCCTGAGTGCTAACCGCTACACCACGGGACCGATTCGAACATAATCACATCGCTGAGAACTGCTTTCCATTCTATCCTTATCGCAGACCGCCCTCAACGATGGCGACGTATTGGAGACCATCTGCAAAAGACTAGGTCCCGGTGAGATTTGAACTCACGTCGCAGGATTCAGAGTCCTGAGTGCTAACCGCTACACCACGGGACCGATTCGAACATAATCACATCGCTGAGAACTGCTTTCCATTCTATCCTTATCGCAGACCGCCCTCAACGATGGCGACGTATTGGAGACCATCTGCAAAAGACTAGGTCCCGGTGAGATTTGAACTCACGTCGCAGGATTCAGAGTCCTGAGTGCTAACCGCTACACCACGGGACCGATTCGAACATAATCACATCGCTGAGAACTGCTTTCCATTCTATCCTTATCGCAGACCGCCCTCAACGATGGCGACGTATTGGAGACCATCTGCAAAAGACTAGGTCCCGGTGAGATTTGAACTCACGTCGCAGGATTCAGAGTCCTGAGTGCTAACCGCTACACCACGGGACCGATTCGAACATAATCACATCGCTGAGAACTGCTTTCCATTCTATCCTTATCGCAGACCGCCCTCGACGATGGCGACGTATTGGAGACCTTCTGCAAAAGACTAGGTCCCGGTGAGATTTGAACTCACGTCGCAGGATTCAGAGTCCTGAGTGCTAACCGCTACACCACGGGACCGATTCGAACATAATCACATCGCTGAGAACTGCTTTCCATTCTATCCTTATCGCAGACCGCCCTCGACGATGGCGACGTATTGGAGACCTTCAGCAAAAGACTAGGTCCCGGCGAGATTTGAACTCACGTCGCAGGATTCAGAGTCCTGAGTGCTAACCGCTACACCACGGGACCGATTCGAACATAATCACATCGCTGAGAACTGCTTTTCATTCTATCCTTATCGCAGACCGCCCTCAACGATGGCGACGTATTGAAGATCTTCTGCAAAAGACTAGGTCCCGGTGAGATTTGAACTCACGTCGTAGGATTCAGAGTCCTGAGTGCTAACCGCTACACCACGGGACCGATTCGAACATAATCACATCGCTGTTAACTGCTTTCCATTCTATCCTTATCGCAGACCGCCCTCGACGATGGCGACGTATTGGAGACCTTCTGCAAAAGACTAGGTCCCGGTGAGATTTGAACTCACGTCGCAGGATTCAGAGTCCTGAGTGCTAACCGCTACACCACGGGACCGATTCGAACATAATCACATCGCTGAGAACTGCTTTCCATTCTATCCTTATCGCAGACCGCCCTCGACGATGGCGACGTATTGGAGACCATCTGCAAAAGACTAGGTCCCGGTGAGATTTGAACTCACGTCGCAGGATTCAGAGTCCTGAGTGCTAACCGCTACACCACGGGACCGATTCGAACATAATCACATCGCTGAGAACTGCTTTCCATTCTATCCTTATCGCAGACCGCCCTCGACGATGGCGACGTATTGGAGACCATCTGCAAAAGACTAGGTCCCGGTGAGATTTGAACTCACGTCGCAGGATTCAGAGTCCTGAGTGCTAACCGCTACACCACGGGACCGATTCGAACATAATCACATCGCTGAGAACTGCTTTCCATTCTATCCTTATCGCAGACCGCCCCCAACGATGGCGACGTATTGGAGACCTTCTGCAAAAGACTAGGTCCCGGTGAGATTTGAACTCACGTCGCAGGATTCAGAGTCCTGAGTGCTAACCGCTACACCACGGGACCGGTTCGGACATAATCACATCGCTGATAACTGCTTTCCATTCTATCCTTATCGCAGACCGCCCTCGACGATGGCGACGTATTGAAGATCTTCTGCAAAAGACTAGGTCCCGGTGAGATTTGAACTCACTTCGCAGGATTCAGAGTCCTGAGTGCTAACCGCTACACCACGGGACCGATTCGAACATAATCACATCGCTGAGAACTGCTTTCCATTCTATCCTTATCGCAGACCGCCCTCAACGATGGCGACGTATTGGAGACCTTCTGCAAAATACTAGGTCCCGGTGAGATTTGAACTCACGTCGCAGGATTCAGAGTCCTGAGTGCTAACCGCTACACCACGTGACCGATTCGAACATAATCACATCGCTGAGAACTGCTTTCCATTCTATCCTTATCACAGACCGCCCTCGACGATGGCGACGTATT
Source organism: Cylicocyclus nassatus (assembly GCA_958299035.1). Classification (NCBI taxonomy): domain Eukaryota; kingdom Metazoa; phylum Nematoda; class Chromadorea; order Rhabditida; family Strongylidae; genus Cylicocyclus; species Cylicocyclus nassatus. The sequence continues at coordinate 55,258,604 of CATQJL010000223.1, read as the reverse complement.
GAAGATCTTCTGCAAAAGACTAGGTCCCGGTGAGATTTGAACTCACGTCGCAGGATTCAGAGTCCTGAGTGCTAACCGCTACACCACGGGACCGATTCGAACATAATCACATCGCTGAGAACTGCTTTCCATTCTATCCTTATCGCATACCGCCCTCGACGATGGCGACGTATTGGAGACCTTCTGCAAAAGACTAGGTCCCGGTGAGATTTGAACTCACGTCGCAGGATTCAGAGTCCTGAGTGCTAACCGCTACACCACGGGACCGATTCGAACATAATCACATCGCTGAGAACTGCTTTCCATTCTATCCTTATCGCAGACCGCCCTCAACGATGGCGACGTATTGGAGACCTTCTGCAAAATACTAGGTCCCGGTGAGATTTGAACTCACGTCGCAGGATTCAGAGTCCTGAGTGCTAACCGCTACACCACGTGACCGATTCGAACATAATCACATCGCTGAGAACTGCTTTCCATTCTATCCTTATCACAGACCGCCCTCGACGATGGCGACGTATTGAAGATCTTCTGCAAAAGACTAGGTCCCGGTGAGATTTGAACTCACGTCGCAGGATTCAGAGTCCTGAGTGCTAACCGCTACACCACGGGACCGATTCGAACATAATCACATCGCTGAGAACTGCTTTCCATTCTATCCTTATCGCATACCGCCCTCGACGATGGCGACGTATTGGAGACCTTCTGCAAAAGACTAGGTCCCGGTGAGATTTGAACTCACGTCGCAGGATTCAGAGTCCTGAGTGCTAACCGCTACACCACGGGACCGATTCGAACATAATCACATCGCTGAGAACTGCTTTTCATTCTATCCTTATCGCAGACCGCCCTCAACGATGGCGACGTATTGAAGATCTTCTGCAAAAGACTAGGTCCCGGTGAGATTTGAACTCACGTCGTAGGATTCAGAGTCCTGAGTGCTAACCGCTACACCACGGGACCGATTCGAACATAATCACATCGCTGTTAACTGCTTTCCATTCTATCCTTATCGCAGACCGCCCTCGACGATGGCGACGTATTGAAGACCTTCTGCAAAAGACTAGGTCCCGGTGAGATTTGAACTCACGTCGCAGGATTCAGAGTCCTGAGTGCTAACCGCTACACCACGGGACCGATTCGAACATAATCACATCGCTGAGAACTGCTTTCCATTCTATCCTTATCGCAGACCGCCCTCGACGATGGCGACGTATTGGAGACCATCTGCAAAAGACTAGGTCCCGGTGAGATTTGAACTCACGTCGCAGGATTCAGAGTCCTGAGTGCTAACCGCTACACCACGGGACCGATTCGAACATAATCACATCGCTGAGAACTGCTTTCCATTCTATCCTTATCGCAGACCGCCCTCGACGATGGCGACGTATTGGAGACCATCTGCAAAAGACTAGGTCCCGGTGAGATTTGAACTCACGTCGCAGGATTCAGAGTCCTGAGTGCTAACCGCTACACCACGGGACCGATTCGAACATAATCACATCGCTGAGAACTGCTTTCCATTCTATCCTTATCGCAGACCGCCCCCAACGATGGCGACGTATTGGAGACCTTCTGCAAAAGACTAGGTCCCGGTGAGATTTGAACTCACGTCGCAGGATTCAGAGTCCTGAGTGCTAACCGCTACACCACGGGACCGGTTCGGACATAATCACATCGCTGATAACTGCTTTCCATTCTATCCTTATCGCAGACCGCCCTCGACGATGGCGACGTATTGAAGATCTTCTGCAAAAGACTAGGTCCCGGTGAGATTTGAACTCACTTCGCAGGATTCAGAGTCCTGAGTGCTAACCGCTACACCACGGGACCGATTCGAACATAATCACATCGCTGAGAACTGCTTTCCATTCTATCCTTATCGCAGACCGCCCTCAACGATGGCGACGTATTGGAGACCTTCTGCAAAATACTAGGTCCCGGTGAGATTTGAACTCACGTCGCAGGATTCAGAGTCCTGAGTGCTAACCGCTACACCACGTGACCGATTCGAACATAATCACATCGCTGAGAACTGCTTTCCATTCTATCCTTATCACAGACCGCCCTCGACGATGGCGACGTATTGAAGATCTTCTGCAAAAGACTAGGTCCCGGTGAGATTTGAACTCACGTCGCAGGATTCAGAGTCCTGAGTGCTAACCGCTACACCACGGGACCGATTCGAACATAATCACATCGCTGAGAACTGCTTTCCATTCTATCCTTATCGCATACCGCCCTCGACGATGGCGACGTATTGGAGACCTTCTGCAAAAGACTAGGTCCCGGTGAGATTTGAACTCACGTCGCAGGATTCAGAGTCCTGAGTGCTAACCGCTACACCACGGGACCGATTCGAACATAATCACATCGCTGAGAACTGCTTTCCATTCTATCCTTATCGCAGACCGCCCTCAACGATGGCGACGTATTGGAGACCATCTGCAAAAGACTAGGTCCCGGTGAGATTTGAACTCACGTCGCAGGATTCAGAGTCCTGAGTGCTAACCGCTACACCACGGGACCGATTCGAACATAATCACATCGCTGAGAACTGCTTTCCATTCTATCCTTATCGCAGACCGCCCTCAACGATGGCGACGTATTGGAGACCATCTGCAAAAGACTAGGTCCCGGTGAGATTTGAACTCACGTCGCAGGATTCAGAGTCCTGAGTGCTAACCGCTACACCACGGGACCGATTCGAACATAATCACATCGCTGAGAACTGCTTTCCATTCTATCCTTATCGCAGACCGCCCTCAACGATGGCGACGTATTGGAGACCATCTGCAAAAGACTAGGTCCCGGTGAGATTTGAACTCACGTCGCAGGATTCAGAGTCCTGAGTGCTAACCGCTACACCACGGGACCGATTCGAACATAATCACATCGCTGAGAACTGCTTTCCATTCTATCCTTATCGCAGACCGCCCTCGACGATGGCGACGTATTGGAGACCTTCTGCAAAAGACTAGGTCCCGGTGAGATTTGAACTCACGTCGCAGGATTCAGAGTCCTGAGTGCTAACCGCTACACCACGGGACCGATTCGAACATAATCACATCGCTGAGAACTGCTTTCCATTCTATCCTTATCGCAGACCGCCCTCGACGATGGCGACGTATTGGAGACCTTCAGCAAAAGACTAGGTCCCGGCGAGATTTGAACTCACGTCGCAGGATTCAGAGTCCTGAGTGCTAACCGCTACACCACGGGACCGATTCGAACATAATCACATCGCTGAGAACTGCTTTTCATTCTATCCTTATCGCAGACCGCCCTCAACGATGGCGACGTATTGAAGATCTTCTGCAAAAGACTAGGTCCCGGTGAGATTTGAACTCACGTCGTAGGATTCAGAGTCCTGAGTGCTAACCGCTACACCACGGGACCGATTCGAACATAATCACATCGCTGTTAACTGCTTTCCATTCTATCCTTATCGCAGACCGCCCTCGACGATGGCGACGTATTGGAGACCTTCTGCAAAAGACTAGGTCCCGGTGAGATTTGAACTCACGTCGCAGGATTCAGAGTCCTGAGTGCTAACCGCTACACCACGGGACCGATTCGAACATAATCACATCGCTGAGAACTGCTTTCCATTCTATCCTTATCGCAGACCGCCCTCGACGATGGCGACGTATTGGAGACCATCTGCAAAAGACTAGGTCCCGGTGAGATTTGAACTCACGTCGCAGGATTCAGAGTCCTGAGTGCTAACCGCTACACCACGGGACCGATTCGAACATAATCACATCGCTGAGAACTGCTTTCCATTCTATCCTTATCGCAGACCGCCCCCAACGATGGCGACGTATTGGAGACCTTCTGCAAAAGACTAGGTCCCGGTGAGATTTGAACTCACGTCGCAGGATTCAGAGTCCTGAGTGCTAACCGCTACACCACGGGACCGATTCGGACATAATCACATCGCTGATAACTGCTTTCCATTCTATCCTTATCGCAGACCGCCCTCGACGATGGCGACGTATTGAAGATCTTCTGCAAAAGACTAGGTCCCGGTGAGATTTGAACTCACGTCGCAGGATTCAGAGTCCTGAGTGCTAACCGCTACACCACGGGACCGATTCGAACATAATCACATCGCTGAGAACTGCTTTCCATTCTATCCTTATCGCAGACCGCCCTCAACGATGGCGACGTATTGGAGACCTTCTGCAAAAGACTAGGTCCCGGTGAGATTTGAACTCACGTCGCAGGATTCAGAGTCCTGAGTGCTAACCGCTACACCACGGGACCGATTCGAACATAATCACATCGCTGAGAACTGCTTTCCATTCTATCCTTATCGCAGACCGCCCTCGACGATGGCGACGTATTGGAGACCTTCTGCAAAAGACTAGGTCCCGGTGAGATTTGAACTCACGTCGCAGGATTCAGAGTCCTGAGTGCTAACCGCTACACCACGGGACCGATTCGAACATAATCACATCGCTGAGAACTGCTTTCCATTCTATCCTTATCGCAGACCGCCCTCAACGATGGCGACGTAATGGAGACCTTCTGCAAAAGACTAGGTCCCGGTGAGATTTGAACTCACGTCGCAGGATTCAGAGTCCTGAGTGCTATCCGCTACACCACGGGACCGATTCGAACATAATCACATCGCTGAGAACTGCTTTCCATTCTATCCTTATCGCAGACCGCCCTCGACGATGGCGACGTATTGGAGACCTTCTGCAAAAGACTAAGTCCCGGTGAGATTTGAACTCACGTCGCAGGATTCAGAGTCCTGAGTGCTAACCGCTACACCACGGGACCGATTCGAACATAATCACATCGCTGAGAACTGCTTTCCATTCTATCCTTATCGCAGACCGCCCTCGACGATGGCGACGTATTGAAGATCTTCTGCAAAGGACTAGGTCCCGGTGAGATTTGAACTCACGTCGCAGGATTCAGAGTCCTGAGTGCTAACCGCTACACCACGGGACCGATTCGAACATAATCACATCGCTGAGAACTGCTTTCCATTCTATCCTTATCGCAGACCGCCCTCGACGATGGCGACGTATTGAAGATCTTCTGCAAAAGACTAGGTCCCGGTGAGATTTGAACTCACGTCGCAGGATTCAGAGTCCTGAGTGCTAACCGCTACACCACGGGACCGATTCGAACATAATCACATCGCTGAGAACTGCTTTCCATTCTATCCTTATCGCAGACCGCCCTCGACGATGGCGACGTATTGGAGACCTTCTGCAAAAGACTAGGTCCCGGTAAGATTTGAACTCACGTCGTAGGATTCAGAGTCCTGAGTGCTAACCGCTACACCACGGGACCGATTCGAACATAATCACATCGCTGAGAACTGCTTTCCATTCTATCCTTATCGCAGACCGCCCCCAACGATGGCGACGTATTGGAGACCTTCTGCAAAAGACTAGGTCCCGGTGAGATTTGAACTCACGTCGCAGGATTCAGAGTCCTGAGTGCTAACCGCTACACCACGGGACCGATTCGAACATAATCACATCGCTGAAAACTGCTTTCCATTCTATCCTTATCGCAGACCGCCCTCAACGATGGCGACGTAATGGAGACCTTCTGCAAAAGACTAGGTCCCGGTGAGATTTGAACTCACGTCGCAGGATTCAGAGTCCTGAGTGCTAACCGCTACACCACGGGACCGATTCGAACATAATCACATCGCTGAGAACTGCTTTCCATTCTATCCTTATCGCAGACCGCCCTCGACGATGGCGACGTATTGGAGACCATCTGCAAAAGACTAGGTCCCGGTGAGATTTGAACTCACGTCGCAGGATTCAGAGTCCTGAGTGCTAACCGCTACACCACGGGACCGATTCGAACATAATCACATCGCTGAGAACTGCTTTCCATTCTATCCTTATCGCAGACCGCCCTCGACGATGGCGACGTATTGGAGACCTTCTGCAAAAGACTAGGTCCCGGTGAGATTTGAACTCACGTCGCAGGATTCAGAGTCCTGAGTGCTAACCGCTACACCACGGGACCGATTCGAACATAATCACATCGCTGAGAACTGCTTTCCATTCTATCCTTATCGCAGACCGCCCTCAACGATGGCGACGTATTGGAGACCATCTGCAAAAGACTAGGTCCCGGTGAGATTTGAACTCACGTCGCAGGATTCAGAGTCCTGAGTGCTAACCGCTACACCACGGGACCGATTCGAACATAATCACATCGCTGAGAACTGCTTTCCATTCTATCCTTATCGCAGACCGCCCTCGACGATGGCGACGTATTGGAGACCTTCTGCAAAAGACTAGGTCCCGGTGAGATTTGAACTCACGTCGCAGGATTCAGAGTCCTGAGTGCTAACCGCTACACCACGGGACCGATTCGAACATAATCACATCGCTGAGAACTGCTTTCCATTCTATCCTTATCGCAGACCGCCCTCAACGATGGCGACGTATTGGAGACCATCTGCAAAAGACTAGGTCCCGGTGAGATTTGAACTCACGTCGCAGGATTCAGAGTCCTGAGTGCTAACCGCTACACCACGGGACCGATTCGAACATAATCACATCGCTGAGAACTGCTTTCCATTCTATCCTTATCGCAGACCGCCCTCGACGATGGCGACGTATTGGAGACCTTCTGCAAAAGACTAGGTCCCGGTAAGATTTGAACTCACGTCGTAGGATTCAGAGTCCTGAGTGCTAACCGCTACACCACGGGACCGATTCGAACATAATCACATCGCTGAGAACTGCTTTCCATTCTATCCTTATCGCAGACCGCCCCCAACGATGGCGACGTATTGGAGACCTTCTGCAAAAGACTAGGTCCCGGTGAGATTTGAACTCACGTCGCAGGATTCAGAGTCCTGAGTGCTAACCGCTACACCACGGGACCGATTCGAACATAATCACATCGCTGAAAACTGCTTTCCATTCTATCCTTATCGCAGACCGCCCTCAACGATGGCGACGTAATGGAGACCTTCTGCAAAAGACTAGGTCCCGGTGAGATTTGAACTCACGTCGCAGGATTCAGAGTCCTGAGTGCTAACCGCTACACCACGGGACCGATTCGAACATAATCACATCGCTGAGAACTGCTTTCCATTCTATCCTTATCGCAGACCGCCCTCGACGATGGCGACGTATTGGAGACCATCTGCAAAAGACTAGGTCCCGGTGAGATTTGAACTCACGTCGCAGGATTCAGAGTCCTGAGTGCTAACCGCTACACCACGGGACCGATTCGAACATAATCACATCGCTGAGAACTGCTTTCCATTCTATCCTTATCGCAGACCGCCCTCGACGATGGCGACGTATTGGAGACCTTCTGCAAAAGACTAGGTCCCGGTGAGATTTGAACTCACGTCGCAGGATTCAGAGTCCTGAGTGCTAACCGCTACACCACGGGACCGATTCGAACATAATCACATCGCTGAGAACTGCTTTCCATTCTATCCTTATCGCAGACCGCCCTCAACGATGGCGACGTATTGGAGACCATCTGCAAAAGACTAGGTCCCGGTGAGATTTGAACTCACGTCGCAGGATTCAGAGTCCTGAGTGCTAACCGCTACACCACGGGACCGATTCGAACATAATCACATCGCTGAGAACTGCTTTCCATTCTATCCTTATCGCAGACCGCCCTCGACGATGGCGACGTATTGGAGACCTTCTGCAAAAGACTAGGTCCCGGTGAGATTTGAACTCACGTCGCAGGATTCAGAGTCCTGAGTGCTAACCGCTACACCACGGGACCGATTCGAACATAATCACATCGCTGAGAACTGCTTTCCATTCTATCCTTATCGCAGACCGCCCTCAACGATGGCGACGTATTGGAGACCATCTGCAAAAGACTAGGTCCCGGTGAGATTTGAACTCACGTCGCAGGATTCAGAGTCCTGAGTGCTAACCGCTACACCACGGGACCGATTCGAACATAATCACATCGCTGAGAACTGCTTTCCATTCTATCCTTATCGCAGACCGCCCTCAACGATGGCGACGTATTGGAGACCATCTGCAAAAGACTAGGTCCCGGTGAGATTTGAACTCACGTCGCAGGATTCAGAGTCCTGAGTGCTAACCGCTACACCACGGGACCGATTCGAACATAATCACATCGCTGAGAACTGCTTTCCATTCTATCCTTATCGCAGACCGCCCTCAACGATGGCGACGTATTGGAGACCATCTGCAAAAGACTAGGTCCCGGTGAGATTTGAACTCACGTCGCAGGATTCAGAGTCCTGAGTGCTAACCGCTACACCACGGGACCGATTCGAACATAATCACATCGCTGAGAACTGCTTTCCATTCTATCCTTATCGCAGACCGCCCTCGACGATGGCGACGTATTGGAGACCTTCTGCAAAAGACTAGGTCCCGGTGAGATTTGAACTCACGTCGCAGGATTCAGAGTCCTGAGTGCTAACCGCTACACCACGGGACCGATTCGAACATAATCACATCGCTGAGAACTGCTTTCCATTCTATCCTTATCGCAGACCGCCCTCGACGATGGCGACGTATTGGAGACCTTCTGCAAAAGACTAGGTCCCGGTGAGATTTGAGCTCACGTCGCAGGATTCAGAGTCCTGAGTGCTAACCGCTACACCACGGGACCGATTCGAACATAATCACATCGCTGAGAACTGCTTTCCATTCTATCCTTATCGCAGACCGCCCTCGACGATGGCGACGTATTGGAGACCTTCTGCAAAAGACTAGGTCCCGGTGAGATTTGAACTCACGTCGCAGGATTCAGAGTCCTGAGTGCTAACCGCTACACCACGGGACCGATTCGAACATAATCACATCGCTGAGAACTGCTTTCCATTCTATCCTTATCGCAGACCGCCCTCGACGATGGCGACGTATTGGAGACCTTCTGCAAAAGACTAGGTCCCGGTGAGATTTGAACTCACGTCGCAGGATTCAGAGTCCTGAGTGCTAACCGCTACACCGCGGGACCGATTCGAACATAATCACATCGCTGAGAACTGCTTTCCATTCTATCCTTATCGCAGACCGCCCTCGACGATGGCGACGTATTGGAGACCTTCTGCAAAAGACTAGGTCCCGGTGAGATTTGAACTCACGTCGCAGGATTCAGAGTCCTGAGTGCTAACCGCTACACCACGGGACCGATTCGAACATAATCACATCGCTGAGAACTGCTTTCCATTCTATCCTTATCGCAGACCGCCCTCGACGATGGCGACGTATTGGAGACCTTCTGCAAAAGACTAGGTCCCGGTGAGATTTGAACTCACGTCGCAGGATTCAGAGTCCTGAGTGCTAACCGCTACACCACGGGACCGATTCGAACATAATCACATCGCTGAGAACTGCTTTCCATTCTATCCTTATCGCAGACCGCCCTCGACGATGGCGACGTATTGGAGACCTTCTGCAAAAGACTAGGTCCCGGTGAGATTTGAACTCACGTCGCAGGATTCAGAGTCCTGAGTGCTAACCGCTACACCACGGGACCGATTCGAACATAATCACATCGCTGAGAACTGCTTTCCATTCTATCCTTATCGCAGACCGCCCTCGACGATGGCGACGTATTGGAGACCTTCTGCAAAAGACTAGGTCCCGGTGAGATTTGAACTCACGTCGCAGGATTCAGAGTCCTGAGTGCTAACCGCTACACCACGGGACCGATTCGAACATAATCACATCGCTGAGAACTGCTTTCCATTCTATCCTTATCGCAGACCGCCCTCAACGATGGCGACGTATTGGAGACCATCTGCAAAAGACTAGGTCCCGGTGAGATTTGAACTCACGTCGCAGGATTCAGAGTCCTGAGTGCTAACCGCTACACCACGGGACCGATTCGGACATAATCACATCGCTGATAACTGCTTTCCATTCTATCCTTATCGCAGACCGCCCTCGACGATGGCGACGTATTGAAGATCTTCTGCAAAAGACTAGGTCCCGGTGAGATTTGAACTCACGTCGCAGGATTCAGAGTCCTGAGTGCTAACCGCTACACCACGGGACCGATTCGAACATAATCACATCGCTGAGAACTGCTTTCCATTCTATCCTTATCGCAGACCGCCCTCAACGATGGCGACGTATTGGAGACCTTCTGCAAAAGACTAGGTCCCGGTGAGATTTGAACTCACGTCGCAGGATTCAGAGTCCTGAGTGCTAACCGCTACACCACGGGACCGATTCGAACATAATCACATCGCTGAGAACTGCTTTCCATTCTATCCTTATCGCAGACCGCCCTCGACGATGGCGACGTATTGAAGATCTTCTGCAAAAGACTAGGTCCCGGTGAGATTTGAACTCACGTCGCAGGATTCAGAGTCCTGAGTGCTAACCGCTACACCACGGGACCGATTCGGACATAATCACATCGCTGATAACTGCTTTCCATTCTATCCTTATCGCAGACCGCCCTCGACGATGGCGACGTATTGAAGATCTTCTGCAAAAGACTAGGTCCCGGTGAGATTTGAACTCACGTCGCAGGATTCAGAGTCCTGAGTGCTAACCGCTACACCACGGGACCGATTCGGACATAATCACATCGCTGATAACTGCTTTCCATTCTATCCTTATCGCAGACCGCCCTCGACGATGGCGACGTATTGAAGATCTTCTGCAAAAGACTAGGTCCCGGTGAGATTTGAACTCACGTCGCAGGATTCAGAGACCTGAGTGCTAACCGCTACACCACGGGACCGATTCGAACATAATCACATCGCTGAGAACTGCTTTCCATTCTATCCTTATCGCAGACCGCCCTCAACGATGGCGACGTATTGGAGACCTTCTGCAAAAGACTAGGTCCCGGTGAGATTTGAACTCACGTCGCAGGATTCAGAGTCCTGAGTGCTAACCGCTACACCACGGGACCGATTCGAACATAATCACATCGCTGAGAACTGCTTTCCATTCTATCCTTATCGCAGACCGCCCTCGACGATGGCGACGTATTGAAGATCTTCTGCAAAAGACTAGGTCCCGGTGAGATTTGAACTCACGTCGCAGGATTCAGAGACCTGAGTGCTAACCGCTACACCACGGGACCGATTCGAACATAATCACATCGCTGAGAACTGCTTTCCATTCTATCCTTATCGCAGACCGCCCTCAACGATGGCGACGTATTGGAGACCTTCTGCAAAAGACTAGGTCCCGGTGAGATTTGAACTCACGTCGCAGGATTCAGAGTCCTGAGTGCTAACCGCTACACCACGGGACCGATTCGAACATAATCACATCGCTGAGAACTGCTTTCCATTCTATCCTTATCGCAGACCGCCCTCAACGATGGCGACGTATTGGAGACCATCTGCAAAAGACTAGGTCCCGGTGAGATTTGAACTCACGTCGCAGGATTCAGAGTCCTGAGTGCTAACCGCTACACCACGGGACCGATTCGAACATAATCACATCGCTGAGAACTGCTTTCCATTCTATCCTTATCGCAGACCGCCCTCGACGATGGCGACGTATTGGAGACCATCTGCAAAAGACTAGGTCCCGGTGAGATTTGAACTCACGTCGCAGGATTCAGAGTCCTGAGTGCTAACCGCTACACCACGGGACCGATTCGAACATAATCACATCGCTGAGAACTGCTTTCCATTCTATCCTTATCGCAGACCGCCCTCGACGATGGCGACGTATTGAAGATCTTCTGCAAAGGACTAGGTCCCGGTGAGATTTGAACTCACGTCGCAGGATTCAGAGACCTGAGTGCTAACCGCTACACCACGGGACCGATTCGAACATAATCACATCGCTGAGAACTGCTTTCCATTCTATCCTTATCGCAGACCGCCCTCGACGATGGCGACGTATTGGAGACCTTCTGCAAAAGACTAGGTCCCGGTGAGATTTGAACTCACGTCGCAGGATTCAGAGTCCTGAGTGCTAACCGCTACACCACGGGACCGATTCGAACATAATCACATCGCTGAGAACTGCTTTCCATTCTATCCTTATCGCAGACCGCCCTCGACGATGGCGACGTATTGGAGACCTTCTGCAAAAGACTAGGTCCCGGTGAGATTTGAACTCACGTCGCAGGATTCAGAGTCCTGAGTGCTAACCGCTACACCACGGGACCGATTCGAACATAATCACATCGCTGAGAACTGCTTTCCATTCTATCCTTATCGCAGACCGCCCTCGACGATGGCGACGTATTGAAGATCTTCTGCAAAGGACTAGGTCCCGGTGAGATTTGAACTCACGTCGCAGGATTCAGAGACCTGAGTGCTAACCGCTACACCACGGGACCGATTCGAACATAATCACATCGCTGAGAACTGCTTTCCATTCTATCCTTATCGCAGACCGCCCTCGACGATGGCGACGTATTGGAGACCTTCTGCAAAAGACTAGGTCCCGGTGAGATTTGAACTCACGTCGCAGGATTCAGAGTCCTGAGTGCTAACCGCTACACCACGGGACCGATTCGAACATAATCACATCGCTGAGAACTGCTTTCCATTCTATCCTTATCGCAGACCGCCCTCGACGATGGCGACGTATTGAAGATCTTCTGCAAAGGACTAGGTCCCGGTGAGATTTGAACTCACGTCGCAGGATTCAGAGACCTGAGTGCTAACCGCTACACCACGGGACCGATTCGAACATAATCACATCGCTGAGAACTGCTTTCCATTCTATCCTTATCGCAGACCGCCCTCGACGATGGCGACGTATTGGAGACCTTCTGCAAAAGACTAGGTCCCGGTGAGATTTGAACTCACGTCGCAGGATTCAGAGTCCTGAGTGCTAACCGCTACACCACGGGACCGATTCGGACATAATCACATCGCTGATAACTGCTTTCCATTCTATCCTTATCGCAGACCGCCCTCGACGATGGCGACGTATTGAAGATCTTCTGCAAAAGACTAGGTCCCGGTGAGATTTGAACTCACGTCGCAGGATTCAGAGTCCTGAGTGCTAACCGCTACACCACGGGACCGATTCGAACATAATCACATCGCTGAGAACTGCTTTCCATTCTATCCTTATCGCAGACCGCCCTCAACGATGGCGACGTATTGGAGACCTTCTGCAAAAGACTAGGTCCCGGTGAGATTTGAACTCACGTCGCAGGATTCAGAGTCCTGAGTGCTAACCGCTACACCACGGGACCGATTCGAACATAATCACATCGCTGAGAACTGCTTTCCATTCTATCCTTATCGCAGACCGCCCTCAACGATGGCGACGTATTGGAGACCTTCTGCAAAAGACTAGGTCCCGGTGAGATTTGAACTCACGTCGCAGGATTCAGAGTCCTGAGTGCTAACCGCTACACCACGGGACCGATTCGAACATAATCACATCGCTGAGAACTGCTTTCCATTCTATCCTTATCGCAGACCGCCCTCAACGATGGCGACGTATTGGAGACCATCTGCAAAAGACTAGGTCCCGGTGAGATTTGAACTCACGTCGCAGGATTCAGAGTCCTGAGTGCTAACCGCTACACCACGGGACCGATTCGAACATAATCACATCGCTGAGAACTGCTTTCCATTCTATCCTTATCGCAGACCGCCCTCGACGATGGCGACGTATTGGAGACCATCTGCAAAAGACTAGGTCCCGGTGAGATTTGAACTCACGTCGCAGGATTCAGAGTCCTGAGTGCTAACCGCTACACCACGGGACCGATTCGAACATAATCACATCGCTGAGAACTGCTTTCCATTCTATCCTTATCGCAGACCGCCCTCGACGATGGCGACGTATTGAAGATCTTCTGCAAAGGACTAGGTCCCGGTGAGATTTGAACTCACGTCGCAGGATTCAGAGACCTGAGTGCTAACCGCTACACCACGGGACCGATTCGAACATAATCACATCGCTGAGAACTGCTTTCCATTCTATCCTTATCGCAGACCGCCCTCGACGATGGCGACGTATTGGAGACCTTCTGCAAAAGACTAGGTCCCGGTGAGATTTGAACTCACGTCGCAGGATTCAGAGTCCTGAGTGCTAACCGCTACACCACGGGACCGATTCGAACATAATCACATCGCTGAGAACTGCTTTCCATTCTATCCTTATCGCAGACCGCCCTCGACGATGGCGACGTATTGGAGACCTTCTGCAAAAGACTAGGTCCCGGTGAGATTTGAACTCACGTCGCAGGATTCAGAGTCCTGAGTGCTAACCGCTACACCACGGGACCGATTCGAACATAATCACATCGCTGAGAACTGCTTTCCATTCTATCCTTATCGCAGACCGCCCTCGACGATGGCGACGTATTGAAGATCTTCTGCAAAGGACTAGGTCCCGGTGAGATTTGAACTCACGTCGCAGGATTCAGAGACCTGAGTGCTAACCGCTACACCACGGGACCGATTCGAACATAATCACATCGCTGAGAACTGCTTTCCATTCTATCCTTATCGCAGACCGCCCTCGACGATGGCGACGTATTGGAGACCTTCTGCAAAAGACTAGGTCCCGGTGAGATTTGAACTCACGTCGCAGGATTCAGAGTCCTGAGTGCTAACCGCTACACCACGGGACCGATTCGAACATAATCACATCGCTGAGAACTGCTTTCCATTCTATCCTTATCGCAGACCGCCCTCGACGATGGCGACGTATTGAAGATCTTCTGCAAAGGACTAGGTCCCGGTGAGATTTGAACTCACGTCGCAGGATTCAGAGACCTGAGTGCTAACCGCTACACCACGGGACCGATTCGAACATAATCACATCGCTGAGAACTGCTTTCCATTCTATCCTTATCGCAGACCGCCCTCGACGATGGCGACGTATTGGAGACCTTCTGCAAAAGACTAGGTCCCGGTGAGATTTGAACTCACGTCGCAGGATTCAGAGTCCTGAGTGCTAACCGCTACACCACGGGACCGATTCGAACATAATCACATCGCTGAGAACTGCTTTCCATTCTATCCTTATCGCAGACCGCCCTCGACGATGGCGACGTATTGGAGACCTTCTGCAAAAGACTAGGTCCCGGTGAGATTTGAACTCACGTCGCAGGATTCAGAGTCCTGAGTGCTAACCGCTACACCACGGGACCGATTCGAACATAATCACATCGCTGAGAACTGCTTTCCATTCTATCCTTATCGCAGACCGCCCTCAACGATGGCGACGTATTGGAGACCATCTGCAAAAGACTAGGTCCCGGTGAGATTTGAACTCACGTCGCAGGATTCAGAGTCCTGAGTGCTAACCGCTACACCACGGGACCGATTCGAACATAATCACATCGCTGAGAACTGCTTTCCATTCTATCCTTATCGCAGACCGCCCTCGACGATGGCGACGTATTGGAGACCTTCTGCAAAAGACTAGGTCCCGGTGAGATTTGAACTCACGTCGCAGGATTCAGAGTCCTGAGTGCTAACCGCTACACCACGGGACCGATTCGAACATAATCACATCGCTGAGAACTGCTTTCCATTCTATCCTTATCGCAGACCGCCCTCAACGATGGCGACGTATTGAAGATCTTCTGCAAAACACTAGGTCCCGGTGAGATTTGAACTCACGTCGCAGGATTCAGAGTCCTGAGTGCTAACCGCTACACCACGGGACCGATTCGAACATAATCACATCGCTGAGAACTGCTTTCCATTCTATCCTTATCGCAGACCGCCCTCAACGATGGCGACGTATTGGAGACCTTCTGCAAAAGACTAGGTCCCGGTGAGATTTGAACTCACGTCGCAGGATTCAGAGTCCTGAGTGCTAACCGCTACACCACGGGACCGATTCGAACATAATCACATCGCTGAGAACTGCTTTCCATTCTATCCTTATCGCAGACCGCCCTCGACGATGGCGACGTATTGAAGATCTTCTGCAAAAGACTAGGTCCCGGTGAGATTTGAACTCACGTCGCAGGATTCAGAGTCCTGAGTGCTAACCGCTACACCACGGGACCGATTCGGACATAATCACATCGCTGATAACTGCTTTCCATTCTATCCTTATCGCAGACCGCCCTCGACGATGGCGACGTATTGAAGATCTTCTGCAAAAGACTAGGTCCCGGTGAGATTTGAACTCACGTCGCAGGATTCAGAGACCTGAGTGCTAACCGCTACACCACGGGACCGATTCGAACATAATCACATCGCTGAGAACTGCTTTCCATTCTATCCTTATCGCAGACCGCCCTCAACGATGGCGACGTATTGGAGACCTTCTGCAAAAGACTAGGTCCCGGTGAGATTTGAACTCACGTCGCAGGATTCAGAGTCCTGAGTGCTAACCGCTACACCACGGGACCGATTCGAACATAATCACATCGCTGAGAACTGCTTTCCATTCTATCCTTATCGCAGACCGCCCTCAACGATGGCGACGTATTGGAGACCATCTGCAAAAGACTAGGTCCCGGTGAGATTTGAACTCACGTCGCAGGATTCAGAGTCCTGAGTGCTAACCGCTACACCACGGGACCGATTCGAACATAATCACATCGCTGAGAACTGCTTTCCATTCTATCCTTATCGCAGACCGCCCTCGACGATGGCGACGTATTGGAGACCATCTGCAAAAGACTAGGTCCCGGTGAGATTTGAACTCACGTCGCAGGATTCAGAGTCCTGAGTGCTAACCGCTACACCACGGGACCGATTCGAACATAATCACATCGCTGAGAACTGCTTTCCATTCTATCCTTATCGCAGACCGCCCTCGACGATGGCGACGTATTGAAGATCTTCTGCAAAGGACTAGGTCCCGGTGAGATTTGAACTCACGTCGCAGGATTCAGAGACCTGAGTGCTAACCGCTACACCACGGGACCGATTCGAACATAATCACATCGCTGAGAACTGCTTTCCATTCTATCCTTATCGCAGACCGCCCTCGACGATGGCGACGTATTGGAGACCTTCTGCAAAAGACTAGGTCCCGGTGAGATTTGAACTCACGTCGCAGGATTCAGAGTCCTGAGGTCTAACCGCTACACCACGGGACCGATTCGAACATAATCACATCGCTGAGAACTGCTTTCCATTCTATCCTTATCGCAGACCGCCCTCGACGATGGCGACGTATTGGAGACCTTCTGCAAAAGACTAGGTCCCGGTGAGATTTGAACTCACGTCGCAGGATTCAGAGTCCTGAGTGCTAACCGCTACAACACGGGACCGATTCGAACATAATCACATCGCTGAGAACTGCTTTCCATTCTATCCTTATCGCAGACCGCCCTCAACGATGGCGACGTATTGGAGACCATCTGCAAAAGACTAGGTCCCGGTGAGATTTGAACTCACGTCGCAGGATTCAGAGTCCTGAGTGCTAACCGCTACACCACGGGACCGATTCGAACATAATCACATCGCTGAGAACTGCTTTCCATACTATCCTTATCGCAGACCGCCCTCGACGATGGCGACGTATTGGAGACCTTCTGCAAAAGACTAGGTCCCGGTGAGATTTGAACTCACGTCGCAGGATTCAGAGTCCTGAGTGCTAACCGCTACACCACGGGACCGATTCGAACATAATCACATCGCTGAGAACTGCTTTCCATTCTATCCTTATCGCAGACCGCCCTCAACGATGGCGACGTATTGAAGATCTTCTGCAAAACACTAGGTCCCGGTGAGATTTGAACTCACGTCGCAGGATTCAGAGTCCTGAGTGCTAACCGCCACACCACGGGACCGATTCGGACATAATCACATCGCTGAGAACTGCTTTCCATTCTATCCTTATCGCAGACCGCCCTCGACGATGGCGACGTATTGGAGACCTTCTGCAAAAGACTAGGTCCCGGTGAGATTTGAACTCACGTCGCAGGATTCAGAGTCCTGAGTGCTAACCGCTACACCACGGGACCGATTCGAACATAATCGCATCGCTGAGAACTGCTTTCCATTCTATCCTTATCGCAGACCGCCCTCAACGATGGCGACGTATTGGAGACCATCTGCAAAAGACTAGGTCCCGGTGAGATTTGAACTCACGTCGCAGGATTCAGAGTCCTGAGTGCTAACCGCTACACCACGGGACCGATTCGAACATAATCACATCGCTGAGAACTGCTTTCCATTCTATCCTTATCGCAGACCGCCCTCAACGATGGCGACGTATTGAAGATCTTCTGCAAAACACTAGGTCCCGGTGAGATTTGAACTCACGTCGCAGGATTCAGAGTCCTGAGTGCTAACCGCTACACCACGGGACCGATTCGAACATAATCACATCGCTGAGAACTGCTTTCCATTCTATCCTTATCGCAGACCGCCCTCAACGATGGCGACGTATTGAAGATCTTCTGCAAAAGACTAGGTCCCGGTGAGATTTGAACTCACGTCGCAGGATTCAGAGTCCTGAGTGCTAACCGCTACACCACGGGACCGATTCGAACATAATCACATCGCTGAGAACTGCTTTCCATTCTATCCTTATCGCAGACCGCCCTCGACGATGGCGACGTATTGGAGACCTTCTGCAAAAGACTAGGTCCCGGTGAGATTTGAACTCACGTCGCAGGATTCAGAGTCCTGAGTGCTAACCGCTACACCACGGGACCGATTCGAACATAATCACATCGCTGAGAACTGCTTTCCATTCTATCCTTATCGCAGACCGCCCTCAACGATGGCGACGTATTGGAGACCATCTGCAAAAGACTAGGTCCCGGTGAGATTTGAACTCACGTCGCAGGATTCAGAGTCCTGAGTGCTAACCGCTACACCACGGGACCGATTCGGACATAATCACATCGCTGATAACTGCTTTCCATTCTATCCTTATCGCAGACCGCCCTCGACGATGGCGACGTATTGGAGACCTTCTGCAAAAGACTAGGTCCCGGTGAGATTTGAACTCACGTCGCAGGATTCAGAGTCCTGAGTGCTAACCGCTACACCACGGGACCGATTCGAACATAATCACATCGCTGAGAACTGCTTTCCATTCTATCCTTATCGCAGACCGCCCTCGACGATGGCGACGTATTGGAGACCATCTGCAAAAGACTAGGTCCCGGTGAGATTTGAACTCACGTCGCAGGATTCAGAGTCCTTAGTGCTAACCGCTACACCACGGGACCGATTCGAACATAATCACATCGCTGAGAACTGCTTTCCATTCTATCCTTATCGCAGACCGCCCTCGACGATGGCGACGTATTGAAGATCTTCTGCAAAGGACTAGGTCCCGGTGAGATTTGAACTCACGTCGCAGGATTCAGAGACCTGAGTGCTAACCGCTACACCACGGGACCGATTCGAACATAATCACATCGCTGAGAACTGCTTTCCATTCTATCCTTATCGCAGACCGCCCTCGACGATGGCGACGTATTGGAGACCTTCTGCAAAAGACTAGGTCCCGGTGAGATTTGAACTCACGTCGCAGGATTCAGAGTCCTGAGTGCTAACCGCTACACCACGGGACCGATTCGAACATAATCACATCGCTGAGAACTGCTTTCCATTCTATCCTTATCGCAGACCGCCCTCGACGATGGCGACGTATTGGAGACCTTCTGCAAAAGACTAGGTCCCGGTGAGATTTGAACTCACGTCGCAGGATTCAGAGTCCTGAGTGCTAACCGCTACACCACGGGACCGATTCGAACATAATCACATCGCTGAGAACTGCTTTCCATTCTATCCTTATCGCAGACCGCCCTCAACGATGGCGACGTATTGGAGACCATCTGCAAAAGACTAGGTCCCGGTGAGATTTGAACTCACGTCGCAGGATTCAGAGTCCTGAGTGCTAACCGCTACACCACGGGACCGATTCGAACATAATCACATCGCTGAGAACTGCTTTCCATTCTATCCTTATCGCAGACCGCCCTCGACGATGGCGACGTATTGGAGACCTTCTGCAAAAGACTAGGTCCCGGTGAGATTTGAACTCACGTCGCAGGATTCAGAGTCCTGAGTGCTAACCGCTACACCACGGGACCGATTCGAACATAATCACATCGCTGAGAACTGCTTTCCATTCTATCCTTATCGCAGACCGCCCTCAACGATGGCGACGTATTGAAGATCTTCTGCAAAACACTAGGTCCCGGTGAGATTTGAACTCACGTCGCAGGATTCAGAGTCCTGAGTGCTAACCGCTACACCACGGGACCGATTCGGACATAATCACATCGCTGAGAACTGCTTTCCATTCTATCCTTATCGCAGACCGCCCTCGACGATGGCGACGTATTGGAGACCTTCTGCAAAAGACTAGGTCCCGGTGAGATTTGAACTCACGTCGCAGGATTCAGAGTCCTGAGTGCTAACCGCTACACCACGGGACCGATTCGAACATAATCACATCGCTGAGAACTGCTTTCCATTCTATCCTTATCGCAGACCGCCCTCAACGATGGCGACGTATTGGAGACCATCTGCAAAAGACTAGGTCCCGGTGAGATTTGAACTCACGTCGCAGGATTCAGAGTCCTGAGTGCTAACCGCTACACCACGGGACCGATTCGAACATAATCACATCGCTGAGAACTGCTTTCCATTCTATCCTTATCGCAGACCGCCCTCAACGATGGCGACGTATTGGAGACCATCTGCAAAAGACTAGGTCCCGGTGAGATTTGAACTCACGTCGCAGGATTCAGAGTCCTGAGTGCTAACCGCTACACCACGGGACCGATTCGGACATAATCACATCGCTGATAACTGCTTTCCATTCTATCCTTATCGCAGACCGCCCTCGACGATGGCGACGTATTGGAGACCTTCTGCAAAAGACTAGGTCCCGGTGAGATTTGAACTCACGTCGCAGGATTCAGAGTCCTGAGTGCTAACCGCTACACCACGGGACCGATTCGAACATAATCACATCGCTGAGAACTGCTTTCCATTCTATCCTTATCGCAGACCGCCCTCGACGATGGCGACGTATTGGAGACCATCTGCAAAAGACTAGGTCCCGGTGAGATTTGAACTCACGTCGCAGGATTCAGAGTCCTTAGTGCTAACCGCTACACCACGGGACCGATTCGAACATAATCACATCGCTGAGAACTGCTTTCCATTCTATCCTTATCGCAGACCGCCCTCGACGATGGCGACGTATTGAAGATCTTCTGCAAAGGACTAGGTCCCGGTGAGATTTGAACTCACGTCGCAGGATTCAGAGACCTGAGTGCTAACCGCTACACCACGGGACCGATTCGAACATAATCACATCGCTGAGAACTGCTTTCCATTCTATCCTTATCGCAGACCGCCCTCGACGATGGCGACGTATTGGAGACCTTCTGCAAAAGACTAGGTCCCGGTGAGATTTGAACTCACGTCGCAGGATTCAGAGTCCTGAGTGCTAACCGCTACACCACGGGACCGATTCGAACATAATCACATCGCTGAGAACTGCTTTCCATTCTATCCTTATCGCAGACCGCCCTCGACGATGGCGACGTATTGGAGACCTTCTGCAAAAGACTAGGTCCCGGTGAGATTTGAACTCACGTCGCAGGATTCAGAGTCCTGAGTGCTAACCGCTACACCACGGGACCGATTCGAACATAATCACATCGCTGAGAACTGCTTTCCATTCTATCCTTATCGCAGACCGCCCTCAACGATGGCGACGTATTGGAGACCATCTGCAAAAGACTAGGTCCCGGTGAGATTTGAACTCACGTCGCAGGATTCAGAGTCCTGAGTGCTAACCGCTACACCACGGGACCGATTCGAACATAATCACATCGCTGAGAACTGCTTTCCATTCTATCCTTATCGCAGACCGCCCTCGACGATGGCGACGTATTGGAGACCTTCTGCAAAAGACTAGGTCCCGGTGAGATTTGAACTCACGTCGCAGGATTCAGAGTCCTGAGTGCTAACCGCTACACCACGGGACCGATTCGAACATAATCACATCGCTGAGAACTGCTTTCCATTCTATCCTTATCGCAGACCGCCCTCAACGATGGCGACGTATTGGAGACCATCTGCAAAAGACTAGGTCCCGGTGAGATTTGAACTCACGTCGCAGGATTCAGAGTCCTGAGTGCTAACCGCTACACCACGGGACCGATTCGAACATAATCACATCGCTGAGAACTGCTTTCCATTCTATCCTTATCGCAGACCGCCCTCAACGATGGCGACGTATTGGAGACCATCTGCAAAAGACTAGGTCCCGGTGAGATTTGAACTCACGTCGCAGGATTCAGAGTCCTGAGTGCTAACCGCTACACCACGGGACCGATTCGAACATAATCACATCGCTGAGAACTGCTTTCCATTCTATCCTTATCGCAGACCGCCCTCAACGATGGCGACGTATTGGAGACCATCTGCAAAAGACTAGGTCCCGGTGAGATTTGAACTCACGTCGCAGGATTCAGAGTCCTGAGTGCTAACCGCTACACCACGGGACCGATTCGAACATAATCACATCGCTGAGAACTGCTTTCCATTCTATCCTTATCGCAGACCGCCCTCGACGATGGCGACGTATTGGAGACCTTCTGCAAAGGACTAGGTCCCGGTGAGATTTGAACTCACGTCGCAGGATTCAGAGTCCTGAGTGCTAACCGCTACACCACGGGACCGATTCGAACATAATCACATCGCTGAGAACTGCTTTCCATTCTATCCTTATCGCAGACCGCCCTCAACGATGGCGACGTATTGAAGATCTTCTGCAAAACACTAGGTCCCGGTGAGATTTGAACTCACGTCGCAGGATTCAGAGTCCTGAGTGCTAACCGCTACACCACGGGACCGATTCGGACATAATCACATCGCTGATAACTGCTTTCCATTCTATCCTTATCGCAGACCGCCCTCAACGATGGCGACGTATTGAAGATCTTCTGCAAAAGACTAGGTCCCGGTGAGATTTGAACTCACGTCGCAGGATTCAGAGTCCTGAGTGCTAACCGCTACACCACGGGACCGATTCGAACATAATCACATCGCTGAGAACTGCTTTCCATTCTATCCTTATCGCAGACCGCCCTCGACGATGGCGACGTATTGGAGACCTTCTGCAAAAGACTAGGTCCCGGTGAGATTTGAACTCACGTCGCAGGATTCAGAGTCCTGAGTGCTAACCGCTACACCACGGGACCGATTCGAACATAATCACATCGCTGAGAACTGCTTTCCATTCTATCCTTATCGCAGACCGCCCTCGACGATGGCGACGTATTGAAGACCTTCTGCAAAAGACTAGGTCCCGGTGAGATTTGAACTCACGTCGCAGGATTCAGAGTCCTGAGTGCTAACCGCTACACCACGGGACCGATTCGAACATAATCACATCGCTGAGAACTGCTTTCCATTCTATCCTTATCGCAGACCGCCCTCAACGATGGCGACGTATTGGAGACCATCTGCAAAAGACTAGGTCCCGGTGAGATTTGAACTCACGTCGCAGGATTCAGAGTCCTGAGTGCTAACCGCTACACCACGGGACCGATTCGAACATAATCACATCGCTGAGAACTGCTTTCCATTCTATCCTTATCGCAGACCGCCCTCGACGATGGCGACGTATTGGAGACCTTCTGCAAAAGACTAGGTCCCGGTGAGATTTGAACTCACGTCGCAGGATTCAGAGTCCTGAGTGCTAACCGCTACACCACGGGACCGATTCGAACATAATCACATCGCTGAGAACTGCTTTCCATTCTATCCTTATCGCAGACCGCCCTCAACGATGGCGACGTATTGGAGACCATCTGCAAAAGACTAGGTCCCGGTGAGATTTGAACTCACGTCGCAGGATTCAGAGTCCTGAGTGCTAACCGCTACACCACGGGACCGATTCGGACATAATCACATCGCTGATAACTGCTTTCCATTCTATCCTTATCGCAGACCGCCCTCGACGATGGCGACGTATTGGAGACCTTCTGCAAAAGACTAGGTCCCGGTGAGATTTGAACTCACGTCGCAGGATTCAGAGTCCTGAGTGCTAACCGCTACACCACGGGACCGATTCGAACATAATTACATCGCTGAGAAGTGCTTTCCATTCTATCCTTATCGCAGACCGCCTTCGACGATGGCGACGTATTGAAGATCTTCTGCAAAAGACTAGGTCCCGGTGAGATTTGAACTCACGTTGCAGGATTCAGAGTCCTGAGTGCTAACCGCTACACCACGGGACCGATTCGAACATAATCACATCGCTGAGAACTGCTTTCCATTCTATCCTTATCGCAGAACGCCCTCGACGATGGCGACGTATTGGAGATCTTCTGCAAAACACTAGGTCCCGGTGAGATTTGAACTCACGTCGCAGGATTCAGAGTCCTGAGTGCTAACCGCTACACCACGGGACCGATTCGGACATAATCACATCGCTGAGAACTGCTTTCCATTCTATCCTTATCGCAGACCGCCCTCAACGATGGCGACGTATTGGAGACCATCTGCAAAAGACTAGGTCCCGGTGAGATTTGAACTCACGTCGCAGGATTCAGAGTCCTGAGTGCTAACCGCTACACCACGGGACCGATTCGAACATAATCACATCGCTGAGAACTGCTTTCCATTCTATCCTTATCGCAGACCGCCCTCGACGATGGCGACGTATTGGAGACCTTCTGCAAAAGACTAGGTCCCGGTGAGATTTGAACTCACGTCGCAGGATTCAGAGTCCTGAGTGCTAACCGCTACACCACGGGACCGATTCGAACATAATCACATCGCTGAGAACTGCTTTCCATTCTATCCTTATCGCAGACCGCCCTCAACGATGGCGACGTATTGGAGACCATCTGCAAAAGACTAGGTCCCGGTGAGATTTGAACTCACGTCGCAGGATTCAGAGTCCTGAGTGCTAACCGCTACACCACGGGACCGATTCGGACATAATCACATCGCTGATAACTGCTTTCCATTCTATCCTTATCGCAGACCGCCCTCGACGATGGCGACGTATTGGAGACCTTCTGCAAAAGACTAGGTCCCGGTGAGATTTGAACTCACGTCGCAGGATTCAGAGTCCTGAGTGCTAACCGCTACACCACGGGACCGATTCGAACATAATTACATCGCTGAGAAGTGCTTTCCATTCTATCCTTATCGCAGACCGCCTTCGACGATGGCGACGTATTGAAGATCTTCTGCAAAAGACTAGGTCCCGGTGAGATTTGAACTCACGTTGCAGGATTCAGAGTCCTGAGTGCTAACCGCTACACCACGGGACCGATTCGAACATAATCACATCGCTGAGAACTGCTTTCCATTCTATCCTTATCGCAGAACGCCCTCGACGATGGCGACGTATTGGAGATCTTCTGCAAAACACTAGGTCCCGGTGAGATTTGAACTCACGTCGCAGGATTCAGAGTCCTGAGTGCTAACCGCTACACCACGGGACCGATTCGGACATAATCACATCGCTGAGAACTGCTTTCCATTCTATCCTTATCGCAGACCGCCCTCAACGATGGCGACGTATTGAAGACCATCTGCAAAAGACTAGGTCCCGGTGAGATTTGAACTCACGTCGCAGGATTCAGAGTCCTGAGTGCTAACCGCTACACCACGGGACCGATTCGAACATAATCACATCGCTGAGAACTGCTTTCCATTCTATCCTTATCGCAGACCGCCCTCGACGATGGCGACGTATTGGAGACCTTCTGCAAAAGACTAGGTCCCGGTGAGATTTGAACTCACGTCGCAGGATTCAGAGTCCTGAGTGCTAACCGCTACACCACGGGACCGATTCGAACATAATCACATCGCTGAGAACTGCTTTCCATTCTATCCTTATCGCAGACCGCCCTCAACGATGGCGACGTATTGGAGACCATCTGCAAAAGACTAGGTCCCGGTGAGATTTGAACTCACGTCGCAGGATTCAGAGTCCTGAGTGCTAACCGCTACACCACGGGACCGATTCGGACATAATCACATCGCTGATAACTGCTTTCCATTCTATCCTTATCGCAGACCGCCCTCGACGATGGCGACGTATTGGAGACCTTCTGCAAAAGACTAGGTCCCGGTGAGATTTGAACTCACGTCGCAGGATTCAGAGTCCTGAGTGCTAACCGCTACACCACGGGACCGATTCGAACATAATTACATCGCTGAGAAGTGCTTTCCATTCTATCCTTATCGCAGACCGCCTTCGACGATGGCGACGTATTGAAGATCTTCTGCAAAAGACTAGGTCCCGGTGAGATTTGAACTCACGTTGCAGGATTCAGAGTCCTGAGTGCTAACCGCTACACCACGGGACCGATTCGAACATAATCACATCGCTGAGAACTGCTTTCCATTCTATCCTTATCGCAGAACGCCCTCGACGATGGCGACGTATTGGAGATCTTCTGCAAAACACTAGGTCCCGGTGAGATTTGAACTCACGTCGCAGGATTCAGAGTCCTGAGTGCTAACCGCTACACCACGGGACCGATTCGGACATAATCACATCGCTGATAACTGCTTTCCATTCTATCCTTATCGCAGACCGCCCTCGACGATGGCGACGTATTGGAGACCATCTGCAAAAGACTAGGTCCCGGTGAGATTTGAACTCACGTCGCAGGATTCAGAGTCCTGAGTGCTAACCGCTACACCACGGGACCGATTCGAACATAATCACATCGCTGAGAACTGCTTTCCATTCTATCCTTATCGCAGACCGCCCTCGACGATGGCGACGTATTGGAGACCATCTGCAAAAGACTAGGTCCCGGTGAGATTTGAACTCACGTCGCAGGATTCAGAGTCCTGAGTGCTAACCGCTACACCACGGGACCGATTCGAACATAATCACATCGCTGATAACTGCTTTCCATTCTATCCTTATCGCAGACCGCCCCCAACGATGGCGACGTATTGGAGACCTTCTGCAAAAGACTAGGTCCCGGTGAGATTTGAACTCACGTCGCAGGATTCAGAGTCCTGAGTGCTAACCGCTACACCACGGGACCGATTCGAACATAATCACATCGCTGAGAACTGCTTTCCATTCTATCCTTATCGCAGACCGCCCTCGACGATGGCGACGTATTGAAGATCTTCTGCAAAAGACTAGGTCCCGGTGAGATTTGAACTCACGTCGCAGGATTCAGAGTCCTGAGTGCTAACCGCTACACCACGGGACCGATTCGAACATAATCACATCGCTGAGAACTGCTTTCCATTCTATCCTTATCGCAGACCGCCCTCGACGATGGCGACGTATTGAAGACCTTCTGCAAAAGACTAGGTCCCGGTGAGATTTGAACTCACGTCGCAGGATTCAGAGTCCTGAGTGCTAACCGCTACACCACGGGACCGATTCGAACATAATCACATCGCTGAGAACTGCTTTCCATTCTATCCTTATCGCAGACCGCCCTCGACGATGGCGACGTATTGGAGACCATCTGCAAAAGACTAGGTCCCGGTGAGATTTGAACTCACGTCGCAGGATTCAGAGTCCTGAGTGCTAACCGCTACACCACGGGACCGATTCGGACATAATCACATCGCTGATAACTGCTTTCCATTCTATCCTTATCGCAGACCGCCCTCGACGATGGCGACGTATTGAAGATCTTCTGCAAAAGACTAGGTCCCGGTGAGATTTGAACTCACGTCGCAGGATTCAGAGTCCTGAGTGCTAACCGCTACACCACGGGACCGATT